>CATIWQ010020072.1:0-13425 GCA_949673415.1 Euphorbia schlechtendalii | reverse complement strand
GAATCAATTGCCGAGTCCTCACTTGAGTCAGTGTATGGAACCCCCTCCAGATTGGCCATGATTGGAGAAATGTGGACCAGGAGACGAGCAGGCCTTTTCCAAGCCCCTTCAATACATAAGTAGAAGATCAGATCATGAGTTTGGGATGACATGATTCATGATGCGGGATATGTGTGAGATGTTTAATGTTATAGCTGCATTCACAAGGGGTTAGCATGCCATGATGTGAAATAACATGTACATCAATCCATTTGAAACAAACAGGTTAGTCATTAGGTAAAGATGAAAACATGAGGAAATTAAAATCCAACATCTGGGGTTGGATTTGAGATTTGTACAATGTTTGTGTGACATTGTAATATGAGTGGTGTAAGTGAGGTGACCAAGTTACCATGTGGTAATAGGTTAATAGTTTGAGATTTCGTACTACGACTAGGTCTCTTGAGGAGGTCAAAATTAATTCGGGTGAGTAGTGTGGCATACCCTAATGAGATGAAAACAATTACCATATGTAGCTATCTAATGAATGATTTGGTTAATTTTTCCCAATTAGGGCGAAGTTTTGGATGCCTACGTGGTCATCACTATTTGAGGGTATGTGGTGATACTTCAATTATTACCTCTTGTGGGCAAATGATTCGGGCATGAAGCGTATACCCTTGAAGATTTGTTAAGGTAAGTAAGTTTACTCTATGTGGGCTTGTTATGACATCAACTGGGATATCCTTTAATGTGGGAAATGGTTTGGGTTGGTATTTGCCCTATTTGGGCTTTTGGTGTGTGTGATTGCCTCGTGTGGGCTATAGATTGTATGTTGAGTTGACATCTCAAAGGTAATGTGTGGGATATGTTATTGCCCCTTGTGGGCTAAGTGTTGAACGTCAAGTGGACGTCACGCAGTAAAAGAAAGGTATGCTTGCCATAACAGGCTAATAGCGGGATGTCAAGTGGACATCTCGCTGAAAAGAGGTAAGTGATGTTTCTAAGTGGTTTTATGTTGTCCTAGGGTGACATGATCTAAAGTGTCAACTATGCCTAAGTGTATGTGATATCAACTTGGTATCATGATGATGAGAAGACGCTATGTTGCATCATTATAAGTGTGTGCGTTCAAGTGTCTGCACTAAAATTCGTGGTTAGTATGGCATTTGTTCAGGCAAATTGAAAGCAGTATACACATAGCACATATCATGCAACGTCCAATCTTCCAACCATACAACTCCCGCGTGTAGGGTTTTTGGCTAGTCCCTATCCTAAGTTGGTTCATCTTAGGATCATGAAGATACTAAGGAGAGCACCTGCAGGAAAATATAATGCATGGTCATTTATTGGGTAACACCTGCCTATGGCTTATTTACATGAGGGTTATAAATAGGTTGCTAATGTAGAAGGTTCTTGTTGCACTAAAATACACTCCAATCCTCTCCCCAAATAGGTTCTAACGAGGAGGTACATGCTATATGGCAACAAGTGCTCCGCCCGCTCAAGTACTATCTTTTCTCAAGGAGGAAGATTAGTACAAGAGAGAGCTTCATAGTAATAGGGGTACCATAGACTTATGGGCTAATCCCTTCTACTGTAATGCATTATTATGAATATGCCATTATTAAGAGAAAATGGAATAATGTGATCAATAATTTTCGGCACTTATCCAAAATCTAAAACCTTTAAAAAACAAGTTTTTAGAAAAAATCCCCAGCAAAGTTGCCACTGGGAGTGGACGAAACGGAGCGGTGGGCCGAGAGCGAGCGAAGATGAGAGGCGCGGTCCACCGAGGTATTTAAAAAAAGCACCGGGTCGTGGGACCCGGGAAAAGATTGAAAGAGATAGGCGAAAATATTTTTAGATGGGTCAAACCCGAATCCACCATCACTTAGTATGGAGTTGCCACCCGGATTAGCTCTTTCCTGGAATTATAGTCTAGTGAGGCTTAACGTCCGGGGGAAGGCCCACTAAGACACAGAGATTCAAGTTCAGGATAAGTTGCTTATTTCTTATGTGATCACATTATATTACATATAAACAAAACCATATTTTCTTAATTATGACTATTCGTACTTAGGTCGTTTTTCGAGTTTATATGCATGATTCACATATAGACAAATAATAAATCCATCCACAAAGTAGTAAGTAAATACGTAAAGTAAATGCGGAAAAGTAAATATTACAAAAATTAAAGAACCTCGGGGGATGCAACCGCCCGCCTAATCTATTAATTACAATTTCCATAAAAATAATTGCAATACCCGAAGAAAAATAACTACTAGGCATACATTAAACCTGCACCCACAAAGGTTAGCACGAGAAATGGCATGTATGTTCGATTTGATTTTAGCGAGGCCTGTGTGGCCTAATTAAAACATCGATGGTTTAAAGTTGTTATTTTAAATAAAAATAGTCCATTTTTATTTACACGTATGTTGGTAAATTTTATTATTGAAAATGACCACATGGCAAAGTGTTAGGCCTATTATCCGGGAATACTTTTTATTCCATTCGTGGGGGTATTCTAACATAAAGAAAAGAAAAAGAAATAAAAGATGAAGAGAATTACAACATTTACAATTATAGCAAATAAAATAATTCCTAGGTCCACAAATAAAATCAGAAAAAGATGAAGAAAACGAGAGCACGAAATCTACAATTCTAGGAACTTAGAGGCTTACCCTTCGGCGTGAATCAACTTCGGCGTATCCGTATGATCCCCGGGAGCGTACCTCGTTCCTTTTGATTTAGTTGTGGATTAATTGGAAAATAAGTGTTTATTTATCCAAAAGATAATCAGACTCGTGTTCTAAATTTATTTTAGACTCGAAAATATCTGAGGATTTAAGAAGAAAAGTAGATGAAGATTTGAAAATAATTAAAAGTTCGAACCCAAATATGTTTTGGATCCAAGAAAATATTAGAATAAATTAAAGAAAATATTTTTTGTAGTGTTTTGTCCATGTTTTTGCTTCTGAAAAGAAGAATTTTCTCTGAAATTCCGAGCCCCCTTCAATCCAAAAAGGTCCAACTATTTATAGGAAAAAACTCGAAAAATCCAAAAAAGGAAAAAAAGTTTGGCGACCTCGCCAAACTAGCTGGCGAGGTCACCAGGGAGGCAGGCGACCTCGCCAGCGAGTCTGGTGAGGCTCGCTAGACTCCCTGGTAAGCCTCGCCAGATTTTCTAGCTACTCTGGATCCGATTTTTCATGGCATTTTCGGATTTTTTGTGTAGTTTATATTTTTTAATTAATTTCTGAATTAAAGGAGAAAAATTAGAAAAAATCCTTTTAAATTCAAAGACGATGAAGACTCCCATTTGAAGATCATCGAACGATCGAAAACTGTGTGATTCGAGAATAAATATCTCGAAAAGCTATCATCATCGAAAGCGCAAGCTAGTACAAAATCACGTGCTCACAACGGTGCCAAAAACCATGTTCCCCACCTTTCTACCGATAAGATAAAAGTTCAAAATACGAACATGTGTTGTCAATACCGCTTATCAAATAGAAAAATGGTTACCACTGCAAGTATACAGTTTCAATGTAGTTTTAAAAAATATCAATCTCATAGGAAAGGAATTCGGTTCTAAAGACCAACTAGAGTTACGGGTAAACAAAAATAGATAATTTTTATTGTTGTTGGGTTGGTTGGAATATGATGGTAAATAAATAGATAAATGTATAAATAGATTAGAGTAGAAGAAATCGGTATAGATTATTTCTACGAACAAGTATAGCAAAGAAAACATGAAAAATCATCAAAGATATTACGTACACTAGACTACTTTAACAGATTCGGTTCTAAACACTCACATATTCAATTATTCACCGCAAAGCAACATATAAAATGACTTTTCTAAATCTAGTGCAAACGAATTAAGACGATTATATAAACCTGGATAACAATAGTACTATGCTTAGTACGGGTCGCTCTCACATAGCCATATTTAGCAAGTTACAATTCTAAAAATGTTAGCTCACTAAACAGCGTTATAATCATAGATCCAGTGATTATACACAATCATGTTAACCCCAAAATTACTCTTAAATTTAACTCAAAAGCATATAACTTGATTAATATAAAAGACTCAACACGAAATACATAATATGACACATAGACATATCATAAACTTTGAAATAGAAAGTAGAAGTACAAAACAAAGCAAAGTTGTAAGGTATGCAAGTGAAAGATAAAGTTGATCAAACCATATCCACTCTTTAATGGGAGTCATCAATTCCCGCAATTTTTACGTCTTCTTTGAATTCGGTCTTAGCTCGTACAGAACCTCCGTTAGGATGCTATTCTTTGTGAATATTGAATAAATGAATATTGAAGAATGAAAACTTTTATTGATAAGTGATTTGCAATTACACTTATACAACAATCACTCGAATATGTACAGAAATCTAGTGATTGAAAACTATGTATGCACGTATACCACACTACACACCATATACCATATACCACACCACGAAATTATGGAGTTTGGAGCCCTATTTATAGAGTATGAAGGGTTGCATCCGTTCAGACGAAGGGTCGTGTCCATTGGTGAAGAGTTGCATCGCTTCATTGTGATTAGTTGAATTGGTTTGATCTCATCTATAATGGAAAGGCACCTTTTCATGATTGGTTGACTTCTAAAAGGTGTTTTTTTGTCTGACAGTTTATGGTGGTTGATCGTTCTTATTCGGCGGTTGAAAGAAGAGAAGAGTTGACTAAAAATCGTCAAGGTCACGACTGTGAATGTATGTCACAACTGTGAATACTTTGTTGGCAACATTTTGTTGTGATGGTTAACATGTCGTGACCGTGATATATGTGTCACGATCGTGACATGCCTTTTTCACATGATTCCTCTTTGCAATTTCTACCTATCTTTGACATCTTTGATCCTTTGTCAATTCCTTAAGTTCCACGCATCTTTTTGCACCTTTTTCACTCTTTTTGCACAGATTTCCAACTTTAATCATTTTACTTCCAAGATTTACCTAGTACCTGCATTTACATAAAAAACAACTACATGCCACGTAAAATCTTTTATATGAAGAATAAAATGACTTAAACCATAATGTTAAAATATCATGATTATAAGAGTAAATATACGCTTATCAGTTTGAAAGCTCTGAAGATTCAAATTAGCAGAATGCAAGTGACCCATTTCCTTTAACTGTTTAACTTTTATAGATGAATTCAGCTCTCCTGATACATGTCACAATCTCAGCTTCTGATAGAAAATGAACTTTGTAATTGACATCTAATAAACCACCTCAATAAAACGGTAAGTTTAGATGAAATATAGTTCCATTTCAAGTATGTGAAATTTGAAAATGCAAAGGTTTGAATTTTAACCACGAACAGTAACTCACGCCGTTTCCTTGAAAACTAGACGGTGTTATCCACGTGTCATCTCATGCTTGATCTCCAACACATAGCCAAATTGTTGAGATTTTCATATTCCTTCTTCATCGTGGATTCACCATACCAATCAATTACCTTAGTACATAGAATTGTTCCTTTGGCAATAGCTTGGTGAAGATATCAGCACGCTATTCCTTTGATGGAACATATTCCATCTTAACATCTCCTCATAGCACATGATCTCTAATGAAATGATGCCTAATAATGACATTCTTCATTCTCCCATGCTAATAACTAGATTTTTGGATAAGTCAATTACACTCTTGTTATCACACATAACTTCGAGACAACTAGACTTGATGCCACAATCTTCCAGTTACTACTTTATCCAAAGAAATTATGCTACGCAACTTCCTACTGCCATGTACTCAGCTTCAGCTATACTCAAAGTAATGGAAGTTTTCTTCTTACTGTACCAAGAGACAAGGCACTCTCCAAGGAAATGACATCCTCCTGTTATACTCTTCCTATCGAGTGTATCTCTTCCATAATCAACATCTGTGAATCCCTTAGGAGTGAAATCTGAACTACTAGGATACCACAGACCTACTTCAATTGAGATTTGCAAGTACCTAAGAATCCTCTTCACAGTTGCAAGATGAGACTCTCTAGGATCAGCTTGATAACGAGCACAGTAGCACACAACATACTATATGTTAGCATACTAGCAGTGAGATAAAGAAGAGAACTAATAATTCCTCGGTAGAATTTGTTGTCTACTGGTTTACTGGCTTCATCTTTACTCAAGGTAGTATCTATGGCCATAGGAGTGGACATTGGCTTCGAATGTTCCATTTCAAATTTCTTCAGGACTTCTTTTGCATACTTGGATTGGCTTATGAAAATTCCATCCTCAGTTTGCTTGATTAGAAGACTAAGAATGAAATTGAGCTCTCCCATCATAGACATCTCGAACTCGCTCTTCATCTGCTTGCTGAATTCCTTGCACAGCTTCTCATCAGTTGCTCCAAATATAATATCATCAACGTATATTTGGACTAACAACACATCTTCTTTCCTTTGCTTGATAAATAGAGTTGCATCTGCTTTCCCTCTTTCGTAGCCTTTGCTGATCAAGAAATTGGTCAATCTCTCATACCATGCTTTTAGAGCCTGATTCAATCCATAAAGAGCTTTCTTCGGTTTGAGGACATGCTCAGGATTATTTGCATCTTCAAAGCTTGGAGGCTGCTGAACATACACTTCTTCTTGAATGAATCCATTCAAGAAAGCGCTTTTGACATCTATTTGAAATCATTTGAAGCTCATATGTGATACGAAAGCACAAAGGATTCGAATGGCTTCAAGCCGAACTACTGGAGCATAAGTTTCATCATAATCGATTCCTTCTTGCTGATTGTAGCCTTGAGCAACAAGCCTAGCCTTGTTCCTGACAACAACACCATCTTCATCAAGCTTGTTCTTAAAAACCCATTTGGTTCCGATAATTGATTTCCCTTTAGGCTTATGAACTAGATCCCAAACATCATTACGCTTGAACTGATCCAATTTCTCTTGCTTTACAATCATCCAATAATCATCACCTCAGCATCTTTAAACTTCTTGGGTTCGATCAATGAAATGAAAGCCAGATGACTCATCATCTGATTGAGCTGACCTCGCGTCATTACAAGATTATGAACATCATCAACTATGTTGTTTAGTAGATGGTTACGATGAACTCTAATCTCTCTTGGAAGACTTGGATCAACTGCTGGAGGATCGATAATAGGGTGCTGAGGTGGAGGTTGATCTTCGCCATCGTTGAAGTTGATAGAAAGATCATCATCATCATCTTTGACTTCCTCAGCAGGGGGATTCTGTGTTGAGTTAGGTAGTACAGCTTGTGGCATATTGAGTTGATTTGAATCTAAGGTAGTCCTTTATCTTCATCAGATGGATGTCTTTTTGCAATGTTAGTTTCATTGAAACCTACATGCATAGGTTCCTCTATTAGGCCTGTGGGTTTGACATATATTCTATATGCCCCACTGTTAGTTGAGTATCCCAAAAACATATCTTCATCAGACTTAGGATCAAACTTTTCTAGTTGCTCTTTGGTGTTAAGAATATAGCACTTACAACCAAAAGATCTGAGATGACCAATCTTAGGCTTGTACCCTCGCCAAAGCTCATAGGGAGTTTTCTCAAGAATTGGGCGAATTAAAACCCTATTCAAGATATAACAGGCTATGTTAACAGCTTCTCCCCAAAAGTATTTTGGTAGATTATTATCACTCAGCACGGATCGAACCATCTCAACTATAATCATATTCTTCTGTTCTACAACCCCATTTTGTTGAGGCGTATAAGGAGAAGAGAAGTTGTAGTCAATGCCATGCACTGAACAAAATTCTTCGAAATGTAAGTTCTCGAATTCATGTCCATGATCACTTCGAATTCTACAGATTTTATGTCCTATCTCGTTCATTATCCGGTTATTAAGCTTGACAAAAGATTTATAAGTCTCATCTTTGCTATTCAGCAAGACTACCCATGTGAATCTCGTGAAGTCATCTACTACCACCAGAGTGAACATCTTACCACCCAAGCTCATTGGCTAAACATGGCCGAAAAGATTCAGGTGAAGTAACTCCAATGGTCTCTTAGTTACTACGTGATTTACTGATCTAAATGATTTCTTAACTTGCTTACCAAGCTGATAAGCAGAGTAGAGTTTATCCTTTTCAAAGTTGATACTGGGTAACCCCACAACTAATTGCTTTTTAGCCAAATTGGATAGAATGTTCATACTAATATAACCCAACCTTCTGTACCACAACCATGAATTATCCTCCTTAGATACAAGACAAACGTTAGTGGAGCCAGGGGATAAATCAATCATATAAACATTATTGATCCTGGGAGCAAAGAGTATAGTTGAGTCAGTCTTATAGTCAATTACTGAGCATCCTACTGAGTTGAATATAACCTTTCTACCTTTGTCGAAGAGCTAGGCTACACTGAGTAGATTGAACTTCAGACCTTTGGCAAGAGAAACCTCTTTCGATTGAGGGAGAGACAACAATAGTGCCACAGCCTACAATCTTGCCTTTCTGGTTATCTCCAAAACTGACACTTCCATTTCTTTTGCTCTCCAATGAGATGAACTGACCTTCATCTCTCGTTATATGCCTTGAGCATCTGATATCCAAATACCACATTCAAGAGACATCAGCTGATCTAAGGCTCACCTGCAAAACAGTTAAGATTTCTTAGGTACCCATACTTTCGAGCTGGGTCCTCCATTGTTAGCAGTGCTTAAGTTTGTCTAATCGTACTCATCATAATAACCATTTTTATTCTGATACATAATGGTGGCATGTCCAGCTTTCCCATACTGCATGCAATTTTTGGTTTGGGCTGGCTCGCTTTCTTTTGTTTACAGGAATTCTTCCTCTTAGAATTGCGAGTTTGGTTACTCTGAGTTTGATCGTTTACTGGAGGAGGAACCTCTTTCTTCTTTAAAGCCGTTATCTTAGCAGTCAACTCATCTAATTGCTTAGTGAGCTTGCTGATAGAACACTCTTAATACTCAGCCTTTTCTTGAAGCAAGCGGATATCAAGTAATAAGGAAGCATTAGTATCTTCCAGATCGTCACTTCTCCTCACTATCTCTTTGATATTTTTCATTGATTTATTAGTCAACTTTATGACATCAAAGAGATCATGGGTGAATTCTTCCATAGATAAAGGAATTTCAAGATGTACCTCAGCTTGAGGAGCTTTTCCTTTTTCACGCTCAACTTCAGAGTTAATAGCGGAATGATCTCTACCGGAGGTAGATGCTGAGCCTTCACCTCTATTTTCGATCACCATCAAGTAGAGATTGACCGAGTTAGTAGCTTCCTCATCGGATGATGAAGATTCTTATAAGTTGCTCCAAGTGGTAGCAAGTGCCTCATTCTTCTTGGAGAATCTCTTCTTGAGCTTGTCCTTCTTCATCTTTAGACAGCTAAACAGGATGTGGCCTTTCTCTCCACACCCGAAGCACTTGATATCTTTGATGTGCTCCTTCTTCGGTCCTTCCTCAGCTTCACGCCAATGCTGAGTTGACTTTATTTTGCCAGGAAACTTCTTCTTGCTGTTGAACTTCCCGTCCTTCTTAATGAAGAGTTTGAAACACCTGGTTAGAAGGGCCATTTGCTCATCAGAGTCATAGATGGTGGACTCATCTGATGAATCTGCTTTAAGGACAATGGCTTTTCCCTCCTTACCCTGATTCCTTTTGGAGTCATCTGAGTATTTCCTCAGAGACATCTCATGAGTTAGCAAGGTGCCTATCAGCTCATCATAGCTATAGGTCTTAAGATCATGAGCCTCATCGATAGCGCTCTTCTTGGAATCCCACTCTACTGTAAGAGTGCGAAGAATCTTCTTGACGAGCTCTTCCTTGCTAAACTCCTTTCCAAGCCTTTTCAGTTCATTAACAATGTTAATGAACCTAGGATTCATGCCCTGAATACCCTTGTTAGAACCCATCGAGAACATCTCATACTCTCTCAGCATAATATTGATCTTTGACTCCTTGACCTTATCGGTCCCCTCATAGGTAATCTCCAACCTATTCTAGATTTTCTGTGTTATTTCACATCTTAAGACTTTGTTGAACTCAGTAAGATCTAGCGCACAGTGTAAGTAATTAATCACTGAGACATTCTCCTTGAGAAGTCTTAGATCAGCGTCATCGTAATCCTCTGGATCTACTGGGATGAGCACATCGTTCCTCACAATAGTGGGAACTCTGGGACCAAGCTCAATTGCGAGCCAAGCTTGCATGCCTTACGACTGGATGAAATTTTTCATTCTATTTTTCTAAAAAGTATAGTGATTACCATCAAATAGATGTGGTTTAGTAACGGACATTCCCTCTTTAAGGAGAATTGTCTGACTAGAACCTGAATTGAAGTTATTAAATGCCATTTATGGATCTAACTCAAATATGATTAGTCTTGAAGTTGAGCAACTTCTCTGATACCACTTGTTGGTCTATAAACAAACTAATAACAATAGCAGAGGGGGGGGTGAATGTGATATCTTGGTTACTTTTAACTTTTTCAAATTTATTCGCCAAGTTCGATTATTATATGTGTGCTGAGTATGCGTGCTGAGTGCGATATAAAAAAGTATAAACTGATCAGCTTTGCTAGCACAGTTTATCTTCAATCCTCAACTAAGTAATACTTACTCAGCACGTATTGGATAACAAGAAAATATGCGAATGAGAGAGATGAATGAGCAGATAGCTGATAAAGTTGATCATTTAGAGTTAGAACGATTACAGCTGAGATTTTATCCTGGTTCGGCCCCTAGCCTACCTCCAGTTCTCGGATACCATCTTCGACCTTTAATCACTAATGATTCATTCCTTCAATAGGCGAAGAAGCCTTTACAACGAGTAGACACGATTACAGAAAGTACATTCCTTTTCTAACTATCGCTCAACTCAGTTTGAGTACCCTTCCCAAACTGACACTCAGATTTTGAATAATAAAGCAAACTGAATTCAACTTATAAGAACATTCAATCCTTAAAATGTTAATCTAAGTTTCTCTCTATTATAAACTGATAATGCTATTGATGTTTGCTGATTGCTTGCTATTGAATTCCTTTCAAAGTAGAGAAAAATTGCGTAGAGTTTTTGCTCTTAAGAAATTTAAGGTGATTCACCAAGTTTGAATGTCTGCTCCAGTCTTCTATTTATACTTTGAAACTATGAGAAGTAACCATTGCAAACTTTACGAGATCGTTGATCTTCAATTTCTCATCTCTTTAATCTTTCGAATCTTCTCGCTAGAGATAGATTCCAAGACGTTTAGAGATAGGAATTTGAATGGGGTGGTGCGATAAAATTCTGTTGACAAAATTCTAGTTTGTCTTCAAGCAATCTAGATTTGAGAGAGGCACACTATATTGCAACGTGGAGTCTTCCCGTTGGATGACCTTGTTGACATTGGTAGAATCGCGCGGAGAGACTTGAGACACGGCGCATAATAGAAATTCCTTTTACATATTTGACATTGTGAGGACCATAAGAATCTTTCTCAATTTCAGCGCCTTTTACCCTGAAAAGAACTGAGAGAATATTCTTTTGCATCACAGATAACGTTAGTATCACATGTGTCATTAAGTCTCTACGTGTCAAATAAAGCGTGCTTTTAATTAAATAAAAGTAGGAACAGTGATGTAATTCCAAACTATGTAGCACTCAGCATAACCTCAGCTTTTCTTACTCTTAGTTATAACTTAATTAATTATCCAGCAATACTGAGTTATTCTCCCTTGAATAAACTCAAGCTAGCCTTATTAATTAAGAGTTTACTTAGTATTCAATTAATTTCACTATCCTAATCAGTTTGCTATTTCCAAAACTACTCAGTACTATGAAGTACTATTAACTTGGGTTCTACAAGTTTAATGTTCAACTGGTATTCTACTAGTATACTATTGGTATTTTGCATTTTAGCAAGTTTTAATGTCCAACTGGTATTCTGCCGGTATTTTTCATTTTAGCAAGTTTTAAATGTCCAATTAGATTCTGCTAGTATTCAACTAGTAATTGGTCTAATTTCTGCATTTTAGCAATATTTAAAATGTAAAATTGGTATTCTGCTGATATACTACTAGTGTTTACATGTTTTTAAATCGTTCATTTACACAAACTATGCTCGTTTTGAATTCAATTCAGACCTTACACATTAATAATGGTAAAATACCAAATTCCTACCAGCTTTGTACCAGTATTTCAAAACATATGCAATTTTTGTATTTTAGCAATTTTTGAATGTCCAACTGGTATTCTGCTAGTATATAGTTGGTATTCAACTAGTAACTAGTCTAGTTTCTACATTTTAGCAAGTTTTAAATGTCTAACTAGTATTCTACTAGTATACAGCTGGTATTCAGCTAGTAACTGATCCAATTTCTGCATTTTAGTAAGTTTCAAACGCTCAATTGGTATTCTACTGGTATACAACTAGTATTCAGCTAGTAACTGGTTCAATTTCTACATTCTAGCAGGTTTTAAATATCCAACTGGTATTCTGCTGGTATACAACTGGTATTCAGCTAGTAACTGATCCAATTTCTGTATTTTAGCAAGTTTAAATGTCCAACTGGTATTTTGCTAGTATACAGCTAGTATTCAGCTAGTAACTGGTCCAATTTCTGCATTGTAGCAAGTTTTAAAATTTTCAACTGGTATTATGCTGATATACTGCTAGTATTTACATGTTTTTAAAGTCTGTTATCTTAAATTGATATACTGCTTGTATACTGATATACTATTGGTAGACTGCTGTTATTTAACAAGCTTTCAACACTATTAGTTTTACATGAACTTGATGTGCATTTCAATATATAATAATTGGTAAACAAATCAAGCATGAATGAAGGTATTTTGTTGAAAAATATTTCAAATACCAACTTTCTACCTGCTCTATACCATTTTTCCAATTCTCATCTTTACATGTGATCTCATTTGCTTGGTTAGGTTCCATAACAAAGGAAAAAGATGATATGATCGTGATGGATGAAGAGGAGAATGACATTCACCTTGAAAGAGAACTTTTTTCTTATAATCTAACCATTGTACAGCATTCGCAAGATGAACATTCCGTCTTGCAATCTTTGTAGAATAAAAATTATACATATTCAAATAGAAACTTGTTATCAATCACTTCAAAAATTATTATAAATTATGTTTTCTCATTGTCAATATTAGACTACTACCATGTTGTTACCAAATTGAACCTATAAAATACTTTGCTTTCATTTTCACCAAATTTGTAGGTCTTTAACTATTCAAATCATACAAAATAGCTGCAAAAATTGCTTTCAATTGATTTTTAAATAACAAAAAATTTCTATATACAACAACTGTATTCTAGTAAAAGTTCAAACATACATCAAAATTTGATCGATTACATGCAAAAAATGTTCATTTCGGAAAAGGAGCACTGACTATCAAACATTTCAACATTAGAGGTGCATTTAACACTAGTATCTCAAATTAAA
>CATIWQ010020057.1:0-12725 GCA_949673415.1 Euphorbia schlechtendalii | reverse complement strand
ATTTTGGTATGCTGTTGTTGTTCTTGATGTAATTAGGCTGGTCTTTCATATTTTTCTAACTGAAAATGTGCCTTAGACAAGAATGATCATGGTACTTGTATTTGGTTTGTGTAGAGTAAATTCGGAGCTGGTCTTTGCTGTTTCAAATAAATTGACATATGACTTGGATGTGCAATATTACTTAGATGTCCATTAAATATTATCTGCTTTAGCAATCTGTAAAACAATTGCTGCTTACTAATTGGGTACCTGAGCTGCCGTTGTTTATTCCTTGTGATGTCTATCATCATGATCTAACATGATGCTGTTCAATGAAGCTTTCTTCTATGTAAAGACTTTGATTCATGCGATGAATTTGACTTTTGGATTACTCGCCTATGCTGTTTGAGATGCTTTGTTGTTTACTGATTTCTTCATTATCTCTTGCCGTTCTAACTTCTCTTTCCCAGGAAGATCTGCCCCTCGCCCAGCTGCTCGCTCTGCACCACGCAGCCCACCACCTCAGACAGGTACCATTTCCCTGCTGAGTCACATAATATATGGAACTTGTAATTTTAAAAAAGGTCATATTGTTAAAGATCAAGAATTTTCCTGAAGCGCTTAGTGTGTTCTCAATGCAGTTAATCATGCACCTCCTCCAGCTACAGCCCAAAGCAGCAGTGGAGGATCATTGCTCGGAGGCATTGGTTCAACCATAGCCCAGGGTAAGTTAACAGCAAACTTGGATTGCAATTTCATTGATATCTGAACCGTTTTTTCTCACCTTCTCAAATTTTCCGTAGGTATGGCTTTTGGAACTGGAAGTGCTGTGGCGCACAGAGCTGTTGATGCTGTGATGGGTCCTCGCACTATTCAACATGAAACTGTTCCCTCTGAGGCTACTGCCCCAGTTGCTGCTGCTAACACTATGGGCAGTGCCGATGCATGCAATATTCACTCCAAGGCATTCCAAGATGTGAGCAAATCTTCTACTCCCTCCATTTCAAAATAACTGTCCTTTCAGGTTTTTCAGAAAAATTTCAAAATAAGTGTCGTTTTCATATTACAATGCACATTTCTGTCCATTTTACCCTTATTTAATGCACATTGAAAATGACAAAAAGAATGAAGTATCCAATCAACTTTTAAATTAACAAAAGTCACCGGTTTATTTAAGTTTTTTATTGCTTTCATTAATGTGTCCTCATTGACAAACAACCTTATAGCCACCTTTATTTTGAAATGAAGGGGGTGATTCATATGAATGCCCGAATTACTTGGTTTTTGATGTCGGTTTATATTTCATAGACGAATCTCTATGAAATATTGCGTGATAGTGATACCAATTTCTTTATTTTATGCTTGGGTTTGGTTGAAATTGAATAAATTTGCTTCTCTACTTTTACTTGTACTTATGTTTTCTTTGTGTTGTCAAATTGGTGATGACATTATGTTAAATTGTTTGGTTGCAGTGTGTTAGTAACTTCGGTAGCGATATCAGCAAATGCCAGTTCTACATGGACATGTTGGCCGAGTGCAGGAAGAACTCTATGTTAAGTGCTTAAGTATTCACTCGCCGTGACGAAATGCAACGTTCAAAATAAACACGTGCCCTTGCATTATTCTGATACATATGATGTTGAAAGCATTTTGTTCCTCATTTCGGCTTGGGATTTATGTCAATAATTTGTTGGAGCGATACTTCTGAACATCATCAATGTTTTAATGAACTAGTTTGGGATGTTTTTGCTCCTGTTAAAGCTCTGGTCAATTTTATGAATTTGCAAGAATAATGGTGCTAAGATTGGGCTAATCTGTAGTTCAACCAATTATTTATAGGACACATCCAAAGATTGTGCTTTTAATTCACTTAGCCTTATTTTGACACGTGGATATATGAAGTATTAAAAAAATGAAAATAGTAGAAATCAAAGATTTTCCAAATCCGAATGGGGCATAGATTTCCCATCCGACAATTTTAAAGTATGCTGAAATCTGATGTGGAAATACTGTAGCTGGACGGAACTTGAATTTTAGCTTCTAGGTAGCTTTATTGCCAGGGAAAATAATTAAGAACGTGCTCTAAGAAGCCATGAGTTCAATATAAAAAAAAGTTAAGGACTCTTTTATTTTAAATTTTATTGTTATTGAAAAAATAAATGAAGACTTTTTCATTTTAAATATTATTGTTTTTATTGTTTGCTATTACATTTAGAAAATAGAATTTTAACTTTGTTTTCTCGATATAAATATGTATATATGACTTCTATTTTTACATCAAGTCTTGTGGTATTCTATATGGTTTATATGTTATCTGTTATAATTGTATTTTATAATTTATTTATTGAAACATATTTAAGTTTTGAGTATTATAAATTTAAATGTTATTGGCAATATGTAATTTAAGTGTTTGTTATTATAACTTTGTTTTTTATGAAGTAAATTTAATTTTATCATTCATAATTATTGAATGATGTAATACAAAATAAACGCAATTGTGTAATACATTAAATTAATGATAGAAAACCCCTGTATAACAGAAAAAAAAGGTAATACAAATATATCTAAAGTACATTAAATCATTCTTTTATGATATTTTTGAACCATAGCTATAATCAAAGGACAAATTATTGACTAAAATCGTTGAGGTCCAAAACACACAATTGTCATGTTCAACTTTAACATAATTCGTGAAATTTTTTATTATTGATATTAAAATTTTGTCAAATCACAAATAAACATTAGAAGAATTAAAGAGAAGACCAAAATAGGACTAATTTTATATCCCTATGACCCCACTAATGTTGTAATTTGACTGGATAATTAATTAATATTTGCCCTTGCATGTAGTAAAATTAACATCAATTAAAATGTGTACTCCACTACATTTTTCTGTTTTTCACCCTACCCCAAATTTCCCCTTTACATTTCAATCCCCCCAATTTTTTAAATTTGCTCTTATAAAGGGGTGATTTTGCAATTTTCCATATTTTTAGGATCATACTCTTCCCTTAAGGAAATTGGTGCACAGCTTTTTCCATGCCTCCCTATCCGGCTCTTGTTCATCCAAAGTTGTCTTGATCTCATCAGCAAATGAATCCTACACAAAAAAAAACCATAAAGTTATTATCTTTAATCTGAACTGAACTCGAAATAGCGAAAAATATAGCGATCAGGCAAGACAAACCGCAATGTAACGACGTTGAAGAAGGCGATCGATCAAGTGGAGGAGAATGTCTCTAGTGTATTCAGGATGGCCTTGAATGCCCATCATATGCTCACCAAATTTGAACATTTCAATGCCGGTTTTTTCGGACCATGCCATCACCTCAGCCTTTGGTGGGAGTTCTTTCACCTATGATCATTAAAATAGGCTTCGAAATATTTGAACATTTTTGACAAAATATTCGGATGAATGTACAAAAAAAAAACAAACCTCGTCTCTGTGGCACTCGATAATGGATAGGAGAGCAGGCATTTTTTGCGACGAAAAGAGCTTCGACGACGAAAAATGAATGGGTGTAACACCTATATCCCACCCCGAATTCGATCGGCCGGTTTTTCCTCCCAGTGAACGAGCCAATATCTGATCGAAACAAAATATTCAAGCTTTTTTTTAATAACAGGAAAGTGTAAACAATAAAAAAATAAATGTTTCCAAGTGGCGGTTGAACGGTTTAAAATTGATTAGATAATACCAATTAATTATTGATCAAATCAAGGTATCACCTTCACATTGAGAATCAAAACAAAAATCTAGTCTACACAATTGTTTACTGTTTACGTATTAAAATCATGTTATGTTAGTATGTAATAAAATATGAATCAAACATGGTATTCTAGTCCGGCAAGCATCGGAAATTAATCAACAAAACAATAGAATGCAAAAAATGAATAGCAATCACTCCAAAACCATGTGCAAGAAAATTGGACATCAAAGTCATGCATGCCATTACAAAGAATCAATCAAGAGCTGAATTTTAGCACTTTTCGTTTAATGAAAGATTGATAAAGCAAATGTGAAATTAAATGAAAATAAATTAAATAAGTCCCACGTGTAAAGATATGGGTAGGGCACAAAATGTCTACCGACAATTCTTATCTGCCAGTCCTACACAGCATGCATTCATAACTTTGTGTTAAGCATAGGCTTTGGCGAATATTATTATAAATGTTCTATTTAGATATCATATTATAAGATATGATTCATATTCTTTTTTATCAAATACTATTTACATGCATACATATATAGTCATGGTGGTGCTTTAACTTATGTTCAACAACAAAACCACCTCTCTTATGCTACAATTTTAAAAAAATTGGGGAAACGCCAGATCAAGGGTTAGTTGGGAAGTAATTTTGAATCGCGGAAATCAATATCAAACAGGACCAAGATCGATTACATTTTCTTAGAGGAAAAAAGGTTGCTTTCCGCAAGCCAGAACTGTTCTTATATAGTTTTCCAAAGATTGTGCTTTCAATCAGTTTTTAGGAAAGCATGCGAACTACAACACCATATTCTCCCTTCCAACGAATATGACATAAATCAAAAGTCATTTTTTAAAAAAGAAATTAGGAGTAAAAGGTGGATTAAAGGCAATGGGAATAAATTAGGTAGCAAATCATCTCCTTTATTACTAGTTTTGTGCAATCCTACACGTTTAAACATAAAAGGATAAGGAAAAAAAAAGTTGACAAAAAGTACTTAAACCATTATTAATTAGTTGCTTTGTTGTGCAAATGAGAAATTCATGATAAACAGGCAAAACTAGCAACTAGATTGCCAATTTTAGAGAACCTAAAAAAAGATAAGAGTTTCAATTCTCTAATGGTTTCTAATTTTATATTATAATTAACATTAAGAACTAGATTTCAAAACCTATCACCCAAGAAAACAACAAAATAAACTGTGGTTCAATGATTCATTAAATAATTTAAAGATGGATTTTGTAAACATAATCAAATATTGGATTAGAAACAATAGTCATTAATAGTATTCCCTACAGAAAACAATGGGACCATTTTGAAGACTGGTTCACAAATCACAGCAGCAAAAAAATAACACAAAACAGGACAAACTCATCATGGTCCCAATAAAGGCAGCATTCACTTTCTCACATGAACTTGTATTAATATACATTATTGGGTTCTAAATCCCGAATTTCCCGTGAGTTTTTTGAGCTCACTCTCAATCCTTAGTAGTATTTTAGTAAATTATTGGCAAATCATGCTTTTAGTAAAGATTTATCGTTTGGTAACCGGGTGTAGCTCAATTGGTACACCTCTCAAGATTGAGATGAGATGTTCTATGTTCGAAACCTAGCTGTCTTAAAAAAAAATCCATATTTATGAAAAAATAAAGATTTACAATTTGATAAAACTGTGAGCATTTACTTTAGATTTTTCTACAAATTCAACTCAAATTCCTTTGGACAAGATTCCAAACTTTTTTGGCCTAATTTTAGTGCTCTTGTTGTCAATGCCAACTCAAAACAGAGCATTTTTTTCTTGTAATAAATTTCTACTAAAATACCATTATGTCCATATTGTCCTGCTCATTCACTATTCAAATAAGCTTCAAAATAGGCTTAATGCGACTGTACCCGAAAAATCCGGCGTCACCTTAACTTTCTAAATTCCCATTGCTCCCTCAAAACTTGAAAAAAAAGCGTTAATTTGTCAATTTTTTACTTTTCAAATATTCACTTTTCCGAGAAAAGCAAACTGATGCGTATTATTAACAAGTTAAGACCAACTTCAAAGTCCCTATAAATTAGCCCTTCAAAATAATAAAGAATTGACATTAAAAAAGGTCTGTGAACCAGGATATCACAACCTAACAATCTATTCAAATTTCTTCATGTGTGTAAACCCGGTTTTTTAAATACATTGAATCATTTTCTAATCTTATTGTCAGAAGTTGATAAACATCCATTACAATAAACAAAGCACTGATTAGTCATTAGAACCACCCAACCAAAACATTAATCAACATCAAGAAATTCCTCCTGTCCCCCTTGAATTCCGGGGAAATTGTTTTATAAACATTGCACCTTTAAAAACTAAACTTGTAAACTTGTAATTAAGGCCCTCAAATACAGTGCTGAAACAGCACATAACCATAAAGATTTGACCTTTACCAAAAAAACAAACTTTCAAGTCATCAAAGAGACGGACAAAGCACATTCACACAACCTAAGAAAACTTCAAACTCCACATTAAAATACACAAAAAAAATGACACGTAATTAACCATCATTTAAAAAACAATAAACTGGAATTAAATTAATACCTGATGACCAAAACAAATGCCCAGAACTTTCTTCTTCAATGCATCCAATTTTTTCAACAAATTGATGAGTTTAGAGATCCAAATATCATTGCTATGAGCATCATTACAACTACCTGTAATAACAAACCCATCAAAGCTTTCAATTTCATCATCCTTTGGAAATTCCCCATTTGCAACCCTGTAATTTACCCACCTTTCCCCTTCCTCCCCAAGCATTCCTACAAAAACCCCAAAATAACCTCCGTACATCTTCTTCACATACTCTGAATCCTCTGCACAAAGCAACACTGCAAATTTCTTCTCTGCTACAGCAATGTCCATGATTAAATACACACAAACTAAACTAGAAAAACTTCCCCTTCACAGTTTAATCTCACAAAATGCAAGTTGTGTCTCTTAAAAGCTTCCGCCTTTTAGATATCGAACCAATGGGGTTTGCAAAATTTGGGGAATTTGTGAAGATTAATGGATAAAAAAAGAGGGAATTTTGAGATTTGGGTGTGTGAGTTGGACAGACGAGAGAGGGAGGCGTTTATATTGAAGTTTATTTTCCTAACTAGCCACAGTTTTTAACTTAATTTACAATTGTGTCCGAATCTTTCTATTCTACCTAAAATACCCTTTTGAATTATTTACTCCCTCCAAAATTTTTTAATTGCTTAAGTATTTCATTGATTTTTTTTATTATTTATTAAGTTGCCATTTTATTCCAATATAATTTTATTAATCAAGAAAGAGACTATGCAATGATGATATTATTCATCGTAAAAAAATAGTTCAAAATTACGAAAAATAAATTAGGTCATGTTCTTTTTTTATCTTTAAATTAGGTCATATCTTTAATTAATATGAAAAGAATAATTATTAAACAATGTAATTAATAATAATTATAAATTTAATACAAATAATTCATAAAAAAGTAAGATAATAGTTTCACTAATGTCACTGTAATATAGTTTCATTATTAGTTATAATCATAGTATTGATTAATTGAAAAAATAACACGAGAATATTTATTAACAAAAATATTATTACTTTTATTGTCTATTATTTAATAATAAGTCATAATTTGAATTCAAAAAATGAGATAATATAATTATTTTTTGTAACGATGATATTGTTTTAATAATAAATTTATAATTAAATGATTAAATTTATTGTAACAATTTTTTATTATTAATTTTATTGAAATCATTTTATTTATTATAAGGTATATGTAGTTATTAGTATAATTATTGTATTTATTAATAATTATTTATTTATATTGATATTAATTATAATTAATATTTTATTAAGATTAATTTAATATAATCGTGTTATTAATTTTGTTGTTTATAATTATTTATTATTACATATTATGATTATTAATTAATATTGTTTAGTACTGTTTTTAATAATTAATACTCCCCCGTTTACTAAATATTATCATTTTAGAGGGATTTTGATATCTCTTTTTTATTGTCATTTTGTATTTTCAATATGCTTTATCTCTAAGTTTTCCATTCCTATCCTTTATAATTTATTCTACTTTCAAGGTAACCATATTTTAATCTCCAATAACAAGATGAGAAAACTATATGAATCAATATTTAAACATATTAATAAAGTTTTGAAAATAGAGTATGACATTTTGGAAAGGTTAAATTAGTAAATCACCTCATTCGTTGAATTGTTATCTTAAAAACTGTGAATTCGTTAAAATGATAATATTTTGTAAACGCAGAGAGTATTTGTTATATATTATTTTTTTATAATTATTGATTTTACTATAATATTAATAATCAATTCAGATTCATTAATTTCAGTTCAGTTCATTTCAGATTTCAAAAGTTAAAAAGAACATAGTGTTAGTCCTCTAAACAGTGTAATAACTTTTTTATTTATTTTGTTAAATGCACAGGTAAAGAATTTGAGGAGTTTTTATTTTGAAAAGTTTTCTTGTTGCCATTTGTGTTAGAGCTAGGGATGATAACGGGCCGGATCTGGATCGGGTCCGGCTTAGATCCGGTCCGAATCCGTTTAAATATATTTGATCCAGATTCGTTGGATCTATAATTTTAGGATCCTGATACCACGGATCCGAGTCCATAGACGGATCCATGTAATTATCATTCAATTTTTAATTTCAGATTCCATACTTGTACATTTCACCTTATTTTAAATAGTTTGCATGCTCATTTAATTATGTTCATGCAATTGAACTTACGCGGATCTCAAATAATATTGACTATCCAATATTTTCGAGGTAAATAATAAATAAAAAAGTACAGTTAATCTTTAATTACGGATCCGGGTTTCATTGTAAAATGCGGATCTGGATCTATATCCGTTTTCTTGGATCAGGATCCGATCCGGATTCGACGGATCTATAAAATTAAGATCCAGATCCTAAAAAAGGGATCCGGATCTAAAATCTGTTGCCATCCCTAGTTAGAGCCATCTTAGAACTCTTATTGTACGGGAGGAAATTTGAAATGAAGAACAAAATTCAGAAAAGAGCATATTCTATTTCTTCATTTTTTATTTTCGGAAAGAAACCCTTGGGGATTCATTGCTAAATGAATGTGACTACAATTAATGAAATATTACATAAAATAATGTATTTTGCCTTAAATTATATAGCATATTAAATAATATAAATAATGTTAAATCTTTACTTATAAATCTCTATCCACTTTTTTTGTTTTTTTTAGGCAAACAATAACAGATACTGTATTAAACCAAATTTATCTGATTATGGGTTATTATTATAGTGCAGTAATCATGTGAACTATCAAAGCATAATATTATAAATTGTTCCAATTTGTTTCTGATCAAAATCAGTTCTACATTGAAAAGGTAGAAAACATACGAGCTAAGAAATAAACCAATTTGAATAAGATTAGAACAATAAAAGTGTTTTGGCTGTGTTGTTGATTTGTACTTACAAATTAAGTAACGGTTGTTTTTTTGTTTTTGAAAAACGCAACGGTTGTGACGTTCATTATTATTGAATTTAATTATACACTACTAATTTAATGATGAATGACAACACAATTTGATCATATCCTTTCTTTATTTAGTCTGAAGCTTTCTAATGAGGATAGGACTGATTTGCAAAGGCCATTTACACCTGATGACGTCAAATCTGCCATTTTTAATATGCAAGGATCCAGGGTTCTTTCAAAAATTCTGGGACATCATCGGCAATGAGGTAACTACTTTGTGCATTGATTGCCTACATAATAGACATTTTCCACCAGGCTTGAATGATACAATTATTGTGTTAATTCCCAAGAAGAAAGTTCCTATTGCAGTTTCTGACCTTAGACCTATCTCTTTATGCAATGTTTTATTCAAAACTCTGTCGAAAATGCTTGCAAATAGAATTCAACGTATTATGAGTTCTATCATCCCAGAGTCCCAGAGTACTTTTATTCCTGGGAGGTTAATTATAGATAATATTCTGACTAGTTTTGAAGTGGGTCATTGTATTAAGAGGAAGCGTCTTGGTGTTTAGGGAATGTGTTCATTGAAAATTGACATGTCAAAAGCTTACGATATGGTGGAATGGAAATGTATTGAAGCTATTCTGTTTAAATTGGGTTTTCTAGCTTGCTTAATTGAATTGATTATGCTTTCAGTTTCAACTGTCACCTACTCCATCACACATAAGGATGGAATTTTTGAGACATTCTTTCCCCAGAGAGGACTTCGTCAAGGAGACCCCGATCTCGCCATACTTATTTATCATGTGTGCTGAGTTTGTCTTTACTTATTCAAGATCGACTTGCATCGGGTCTGTTACATGGATGCAAAATCACCCCGGCAACGTCTATCATCTCCCACTTATTCTTCGCTGATGACAGTTTGTCTTTTTCAAATCTGCATGAAAAATAATTTTTACTAATGTGAGATGGCGTTGGGTCAGAAAATCAACTTCAAAAATCTTCAATAGTCTTTAGCCCCAATGTTAGAGATGAGGTGAGACACTCCATTGCAAACTGCCTAGGAGTACATGTTGTAGAGGAGCATGGGTCATATCTAGGCCTACCCTCATTGATAGGGAGATCAAAAAAATCTGCCTATGATTATATTATTGAAAAAGCACACAAAAAGGTTCAAAGTTGGAGAAATAAAAACTTTCTCAAGGCGGAAAGGAAGTTTTACTAAAATCAGTAGCCCAAGCTCTACCAAATTATGCAATGCAAGTATTTCTCCTTCCCTCCCACACCATTGCAAACTTAGAGAAGATCTTCTCCAATTTCTGGTGGGTTCATCGATTCATTGGATGCAATGGGAATGACTTTGCCAATCAAAGGAAAATGGGGGGCTAAACTTTCGTAACCTGCGGGAATTTAATAAAGCACTTTTAGCTAAACAATTGTGGCGTTTGATCTTACATCCCAAAACCTTAGTGGGTCGGATGTACAAGGAAAAAATACTATCATCATTATGTTTTGCTTGAGGCTCCTTTTAAGGCTAACTCTAGTTTTGTTTGGAAGAGTTTGATTTCGGCCAAACACATTATACGTCACGGGATGGCTTGGAGGATAGGTAACGGCTTAAATGTTAATACATGGAAGGACCATTGGCTGCCATCTCTGGAATTCCCATCAATTCGATCTGAAGTAGTGGCTGGATTCGAAAATGTATTTGTTAACACACTTATAACTAACTATGGTCTTTCATGGAACCAGAATATGCTGCAATCCCTCTTTATCAATGCAGACCAGCAACTGATCTATAATATACACCTCTCTTGGCATCGTAGATGTGATTCCATATATTGGAGACTTGAGCAATCAGGTAATTTTTCAGTTAAGTTTTGCTATTATGCTCTTATGCAACAATCAAATATGCATAGACTTCCATCTATTTTTCTCATCAGTCTTGGATTAAAATCTGGGCAGTACACATACCACCTAAAATTCATTTATTTTTATGGAAAGTGGCTACGAACTCGTTGCCAACACTTAGTAGACTACGTCACAAATACGTGGAAGTAGAAAGTTTGTGCCCGTTGAGTGGAGATGCAGTTGAAGACACTTACCATGCTTTACTTACTTGTTCTCTAGTTTATCCGATATGGGATGAGTTATTTGGAGAAGGTTGGCCTTGTACCATTAACAATATTAATGATTGGTGGCTGTGGGTGCTTTCAAAACCAGATGATATTGTTGGAAGAGTATGTTGTATCCTTTGGGCTATATGGGCAAGAAGAAACAACTTCATTTGGAATCAGAAATTTTGAAATTCAACACAAGTTCTGAGGCACAGACTTGGGTTCTTGTCAGAATGGTCTGAGGTGAACAAGAGCCCAAGTCTGCTTTTGTGAACAAAGCTTGGAGGAGGCCTCCAACCAATTAGCTAAAGTGCAAAATTGACGCTGGATTATTCAATTCTGGAAATTCTATCGGCCATGGATGTATGTTAAGAAATTCTACAGGTGAAGTGGTGGCATCGAGAACTATGATCCTACATGGAGGAGGAGATCCTTTTCTGGCTGAAGATATAAGTTGTCGTGAAGCACTTAGGGTGTGTTTGGAAACCAATTACATACGAAAATGAAAAGAATTGAATTGAATTCATTCAAAAGAATTCAATAGAAATGATTTCTCAAACAAATTCTTTTGTTTGGAAACTTCATTTGTATTAAAGAATTCAATTGATTGTTAATTAATATATTTAACATTTTTTCAAAACAATTTGTACAAATATTTTGACTCATTTAACTAAAAGCATATGAGAAGGTTAAAATGATAAAAATAATATTCAAAGGCGTAACCC
Organism: Euphorbia schlechtendalii; assembly: GCA_949673415.1. NCBI lineage: Eukaryota > Viridiplantae > Streptophyta > Magnoliopsida > Malpighiales > Euphorbiaceae > Euphorbia > Euphorbia schlechtendalii. Next base: position 686 of record CATIWQ010020057.1, on the reverse strand, counting down.
AAACGAATTCCTTTGAAATCTTGCAAGTTTTTGCAAGAATTCTACTCTTTGCATTCACAAGAATTCGAATCTTGCATGATTTGAATTCTATCAATATTTGTTTGGTTTTAAACAAGGGAATATGATAAAATGAATTCAATTGTATTGAATTTTTTCAAAATGGACAATTCTAAACACACCCTTAGTTGGTTGAAAGAGAATTCATTTGATCAAGTTATCTTGAAGTCAGACGCACTCAATATGGTCAATGCCCTCAATAATGATTTTGAACTTTTCTTTGCCTTTTGGTTTAATTCTTTTGGATTGTAAAAACTTGATAAGACAATTTTCTAGCATTCATTTATCATTTGTTATAAGGTCTGTGAACCACGTTGCACATCTGTTAGCTAGAGCAGCGGGTTCTTTGACGGGTAGGGGGACTTGGTTTAATCCATTTCCACCTTCAATTAAAGCTGTAATTAGTCCTGATTAATGTTATTGACGTTTCTTCAGTAAAAAAATGATGAATGACAAAGATATTTACTTTTATAAAAAATCATGGTATATGATGACTTGCAATTCCAACATGTTTTAGTGTCCATTTTTCTGTATTTTGGAATGGTTTACTGCTGATTTGTGGTTAAATTTTATATCTTCAGGTGTTAAGCAATTTTGACTTGAAATGTCATGAAAATGGAGTAAACCTG
>CATIWQ010020050.1:0-16102 GCA_949673415.1 Euphorbia schlechtendalii | reverse complement strand
TGATGGATTGCAAATTTAAGTCCAAAGAGGCCTGAAGCATTTTTGTAGGTTGACAATTGATCAATGATTAGCTCCTTTTCCTTTTCACACTTTACCAACCTATCAATGGTATCAAACAGACCTTTAGCAATCTCTTCAACTATGTCAAGCTCATGTTTGTAGAAATATTCAGGGTTAAGAAAATAGGCAGCAGCATGTAAGGGTCGATGAAGTTGAATGTCCCATCTCATGTCTATTATTTTAAACACTTTCTTGTATTTCTTTTCATCGTTGAAGGAGTTGGCAATGGCCTCTTTTGCTCTATCCATAGCTTCATAAATATATCCCATGGCTGGTCTCCTCTCTCCATCAACCAATCTCAACACTTTCACTAAGGGGCCGAAGACCTTCAAGATATGAACAACATCTCTCCAAAATCTAACCCGCAACACAACTTTTTCACATGCCCTTTTACCTGCTGCTTCTCTTGCCCATTTGCTTTTGGTCCATTGTTCAGAAGTGAACATGCTTCTCAAATTTGATTTGAGAATGTTGAGGCGTTGAAGAGTTAAATAGGCAGTAGCAAATCTCGTAACACCAGCCCTAACAAGCTCTTTTTGTCCAGTGAATCTCCTTAACATGTTCACTAAACCTGGTCGAATATAAATGCAACTATTTAGTCCCATTGCACTTCTTAATGTATGTTTAAACTTAGGCAGCTTTCCAATATCTTCCAAGATCAAATCAATACAATGGGCAGCACATGGAGTCCAATACATATTAGGCCTCTTTGCCATCAACAGATCACCTAGCCAAACATTAAGAAATAAATCAGCAACTATCTACTGATTATGAAAAAGTAAAAAACAATTGAATTATGCCACATATAATTGAATTATGCCACATATAATTCAATTTTGATTATATATACAGATTAAGTAAAAACTAAAAACTGACCAGCTTTCACATTATTAGCCGCACTATCATTGATGAATTAGATGACATTTTCCTCTCCTACTTTTTCGACCATTTCATCAAACAGATGGTACATCATATCCCCTATCTTTGCTTCATCAGATGCATCCACCGACTCAAGAAAAACTGTTCCTCCTAGAGAATTTACTAAGAAATTGATTAATGTTCTATGCTTTTTATCTGTCTAACCATCTACCATGATAGAGCATCCAAATCTTGCCCATTCAGTTTTGTATACATCCAACATTTCATTCACATCCGCCATTGCCTTTTTTAAAAATGGAAATCACTCTTCATGATAAGATGGTGGTTTCATTCCACAGCCATATTGTCCAATTGCATCAATCATAACTGCAAAGCTCAAATATTTTACAGCATTAAAAGGGATTGAAGCATCATACATCCATCGAGTAATTTCCACACAAGCTCAATTTCGTATCTTTTTCTTGCAAGAATCATTAATTGGTGTTTGCTTCATCTTTGCATCCTTTCGGCTACTCACAACCTTTGGAACAGAAGGGTAAAACAAATTCAGTGGACCATTTGCTTTTTGCCTTTTCAGTGGTGGTATATTTGATCCTTGCTTATGTGGCTTTGAGGATACTTTAGCTACATCATCATCTTCATCATCACTCAAATTTTCTACTTAGTCATAATCTGGAATAGATAACGAATCAACACGCGCAGCCTTCTTTTTCATATAACTGTCAATTTCCAAACGCATAGTAGGTGGAACTTTTTTACAATGTCTCACATTCTTGTGCCCTCCCGTAAGATGTTATTTAGCTTGAAATATCCCACCTCTATTAATTTTTTCACAAAAATTACATTTAAGGTCGTTCTTGTAATTTTCCTTCACTACCATTATTGAATTTGTTTGGCCGAGATGAACCAGCCCCACTAGTAGACATCATCTTAATTGCTACTTTATGAGATGAATTTGTTGAAGAAAAATGGTCAGAAAGAGGGAATATAGAATAGAAAGGCTGTGGTGAGAAAGAAGGAAGATAGAATGGTTGTGATCTTGTGAATTTTAGTAAATTACTGAATATATAGTGGTTGTAAAATAGAAAGGAGATGAAGATAGTGGTTGTAAAAGAGAAAGGAGTTGAATTGAAGATGAAAAAATGATGAGGGAATAAAAGAAAGGTTAAAACGGTTGTGGTCTGGATTTTAGTAAGGTTGTAACAGAGAAGGAGATGAAGATAGCGGCTGCATAAGAGAGAGTTGAAGATGATAATTTTATACTTTTTTTGTCCACCAAATCAATATAAAATAACCCTAAATCAATGGATGGGTGGATGACTTAGATTGAATCAATTAATAATAGATGGATGGCTTAGATTATAATAGCTGGATGGCTTAGATTAAATCACTTAACATAGATGGACAACCCTGATTAAAAGACTTAAAAATAGATGGACGGCTATGATTAAATCCAAGGTAAAACACTCAGAAATGACAGACTGTCCAAGAGGCACACCTTGGTACACATGGAGAGGCGCTAAAAGGCGAGCCTGAGGCGCGCCTTTAGGACACCACCCCGCCTGTTATATGCTGAGGCAACAAGGGTGGCACCCTACTTTCGAGGCGCGCCTTTAACAACTATGTCGGGAACCTTTAGGCTCAGTGTTCCAGACTGTTATGGAACCCAATAGTTCTAGACGATCAAATGAGCTTTCTAGAAAAGGCATATAATCTCCCAATACTTGGAACGTCACGTGCCTATGACTTGATCCGGTTCTGCAGTAGTAACCAGTACACACTCCTTCCATCAGGTTAAGTGCCATTCAGTTTATTGAGCTTGAATTAAGTGTCAACTCATGTAATAGACGTAGCTAAACTGGAATTAGACTTGTTCATGAAGAATACCACTCAGCGGTTTCGTATCTTGATTGACTAGAAAACCGTTCCATCAATCGTATACTCTGATAAGAGGTTTATGAGTGTCACTTCAATAACGGGCCCTAAGGTACATCTTTATTATATTACTATATTAGGAGCGATGGATCCTATCTTGACTATACAGCTTACCAACATGTGATCATCGCGATACCCATAATCACCCGTGTCATCCTGATCACCAGGGAAGGAATAATTATGACCCAAAGTATAGCAACTCCTACATATGCTAACCGGTATCTCATGTCTGAGGATACTCGTATTGCTACTGGAGGGTTGGAAGATTTGTGTGATAGGTTGCTGAATAGAAAGATGTATGAACAGACTAGAGAAGATGAAAAAGATATAGATATTTCCTAAGAACAAGTTTAGCAGTGAAACATGCAAAATCATCAAGAATATTTTGTACACTAAATAACTTCAACAAATACGGTTCTAGATGCCCTAATATTAAATAATTCACCGCAGAGTAACACATGAGATGACTTTTCTAAATCTAGGGTAAACGAATTATGACACTTATAAGAACCTAGATAACAATATTACTATGCTTAGTACGGGGTCGCTCTCACATAGCCATATTTAGCAAGTTACTATTCCAAAAATGTTGGCTCACTAAACAGTATTATAATCACAGATCCAATGATTATACACAATCTTGTTAACCCTGAAATCACTCTTAAAGTTAACTAGAAAGCATATAACTTGATTAATATAAATGACGCAAAATGAAATACTCGTTACGACACATAGACATATTATAAACTTCGAAATAGAAAGTATAAGCAGAAACAAAAGGTATGCAAGTGAAAGCTAAAGTTGATCAAATCGTATACACTTTAATGGGAGTCGTCAATTCCCGCAATTCCTGCTTACTTTGAATTCAGTCTCGACTCGTACAGAACCTCCGCTAGGATGCTATTCTTTGTGAATCTCAAATAAAAGAATGTTGAAAAATGAAAACTTTTATTGATAAGTGCTTTGTAATTACACTCATACAATAAACTTTCGAATTTGTGTAGAAATATAATGATCGAAATAGGGAATCAAATCACTTATACATTTTTCTCACTAAGACTTTGAACTAGCGAAATCTATATAATTTCTACTTTCTACCTAGACATACACGTCTAACATGTATCACACTATTAATCCAAATTCTCTGCCTCTCTTCTTTCGAAAATGGTTGAGGTTGAACCCTATTTATAGAGTATGAAGGGTTGCGTCTATCCTAACGAAGAGTCGTGTCCATTGGCGAAGAGTTGCATCACTTCATTTTGATTGGATGCAAAGATTCATCCTCATTTATAATGGAAAGGCACTTTTTTATGATTGGTTGACTTACAAAGGATGTATTTTTGGTTGGTAGTTGATGGCGGTTGATCGTTGTTATCTGGCTGTTGGTAGTTGAAAAGAGATAACCATAAACCGTCATAAATCGTGACCGCGAATCACATGTCTTGATCGTGAACATTGGTTGGCAGTTTTCTATTTATGAAGAGTGACAAGTCGTGACCGTGAATAGGTGTCACGATCATGAAATGCTATTTCTTCATGATTCTTCTTTGCAACTTTGTCAATCTTTGACAACTTCGATCCTAAACCAAATCATTGAGTTCCACGCATCTTTTTGCACCTTTTTCACTCTTTTTACATAGAATTCCAATTTTGTTCATTTTACTCCCAAGATTTATGTAGTATCTTCATTTGTATAAAAAACAACTACATACCACGTGAAATCTTTTATATGAAGTATAAAATGTAACAAAACCATATCATTTTATGATTGAAAATGTCATGATAATAAGTGTAAATATACACTTATCACACCCCCACACTTAACTTTTGCCTTGTACTCAAGGTAAACACAACAGAAGTGTATAATATAGTATTTAAGTTCATACCTCATTTAGCGAAAGACTATTGTAGTGAGTACCACATTCCCACATTGTATAAAATTCAAGTACAAGTTCGAAATTTCCGACAAATTAGTAATGTGCAATTTATATAGTTCAGTTGCATACCTTTGCTATTAATGGAAGGTCAACCGAATTACGTCTTCATATAAGTGTTACATGCTTACTCGAAAATTTCCTTCTCTCAAGTATAGTATAAAGTATAAAGGACAAAAGGAGCACACTTTGGAAAGTTTGATATCAAGGCATTTTTAGGTAACCTAGGATGGTTGCATTTTATACTCCATACCACTCTCCCCTTTTTTAGCTGTTGCATTTTATGCTCCATACCACTTTCTCTCATTTTTTTAAGCATATGTTTTTGAAGTACAGATTTGTACTTTTGCACCCATTTTTCATGCTATGCTACTTTTTCTTTTTTTCACTCATTGAATGGTTGTAGTTTCTGCCCTATAACATTCCTTACCTTTTGCATAACTCATTGGTTATCCTCTCTTTCTTTTGATTTTTCTCTCTTAATACCCTCATCCTTTATTGATCACTTCAAAGTATTATGGTTATAGTTTCCCAACACTTTAAACACACTCAATACTTATGGGACGTATTCGAGAATAGCATATAAAACTCAAAGTAAGAACACTACTAGATATCACTCCACTACTAACTTATCGGTGGCATTAAACTGAAACTATATAACTTATACTAATTCATGTTGCATTGAAATATATATCAGAACTTACTTGGAATATTGCTTTTCAATGTTACTCATAACTCATCCTTACCAAATGCGAAATGTTGTGCGAAAAAAGCTCACACTCTCAACGTATGCTGATACTCGAAACATTTTGTTCGAAATATGCACTAACATCAAACTTGAAATACCTCTAACACTCAAAATAACTTTGGAACATATGTTAGTATAGTATAGGTATGGATAATATATAAATAACACAAAAATCAAGAAAATTTTTCAAGTTCTTCGATCTTTTAATTTTATTTAATTTTTTTTGGATTTTTGGGTTTTACAATTATCCCCCCACACTAGAGAACACAATGTCCTCATTGGAAAGACTTTTAAAAAAATTGAAAATCTAAAAACAAACAACTAGTAAAAAAATATGAAAAAGAAAATTAAAGAAAAGAGTAAACCCGTTCTATTGAGAAGGAGAATCCGAGGGACTAGGAGTAAATTGACAATTTTATTTTCTAAAGAAAGATAGTAATTTTTGAATCATCGATTTATTACTTTTCTTTAGAATCTTCATGTCTTTCTTCATTACTCCAAGTTCTGCTTGGCAACTGTCCAATTTTTGTTGCATGCTCACCTTCCAATCTTCCAGAGCTTCATCTTCTTCTTCTTCATCTTCTTCTTCGATCATCGGAGCCTTTCCAGGACGAAGTCTAGCAGTTGGATCAGATGGGCCAATGGAAGAATCTTCATGAGTCGAGATTAGCTTCTTGGTGCGGTTGGAATATGATTAGAAGGAATATACACCATCGTTCTCTTGAAGAAGTCTGGTGTTCTTCAACTAATTCTCATCCATATAACGAAAATACTCACCCGATCTTTGGACATAGGGAAGTTCGTTTCTTGCATCCAAGATGATTGCGGTGATAATTTCGACCGCTCCGATCTTGTTTCTCATGCTCGTAGAATTCTTCTTCATCATATCCCAAATAATGTCCATGAATTCCGCTTTTTGCTTCATCAAAGTGCAAGAAAGAATAAACAAATCTTTCTTTTAGACTTTGGTATTCTCTACTCGACAAAATACGGAAGTGGAAAGATATTTGTGTAGTAGAAGAATGCACTCATCCTTAGTAAGTTTATTGGAAGAATTTTTAGGATCGAAAACTCTCTTACTCGTTAAATCTGCCCAAACTCGATTTAGTTGAAAAGAATCTGTCATGCTTCATGAATTTTCAATTTTGAATCCAAACCAAGAACTCATCATCTCTCTTGTGATGGTGTAATGTCTTCCTTAGTTACGAAATTGAATCGCCCTCTTCTTCTGATCCTCAAAATCGAATGTTACCAGACATTCAAAAATCCAATCGCGATTTTGTGGAAATCTCATCTCCACAAATCGGCTTAAACCCAAATCAGCAAGATACATCTCCATTTGTTTATAGAGGCCTAAGGTTTCCAAGAATACCATATCAAGAAAGATCATACCATGGATTTCTAACTTATTCAAAATTTGGAATCTCTTCCCTTCTTCACGTGATCGAATCGGAAATGGACAACCATATTCTTGTTGGTAATTCGAGACTTCCCTTCTATTTGCGGCTACCTTGACACGAGGCATATTGGTTTTTGAAGTAAGGTTTGAAAGAAAAAAATGGATTTTAGAAAAAATGAAAATTTCAGAACTTTTGTAAGCTTTGTAGAAGTTGTGGTGGCTAAGGGTTCAACTAAGACCTATTTATAGAGTTCTAAAAGGTCTCTAATTGGCCAAAATAGTCAAACTAGCCGTTTATTCTTCAAACTAGCTATTTTTGGCAAGTTTCGGAAATCTGTCGCATGTTAAATCGTGATCTGTAACGGTAATATTCTGCCTGTATCGCGATCGTGACTTTCCTCATGACAGAAATAGAAAGTTTTACTAAATAATGTCACGGGCGCGATCTATAGTCGTGGTCGCAACCTCTTTAATTCCTTCAATTCCTTCAATTTATAGACTTAGTCCTAGTAAAACTTAGAAAAACAAATATGCTAAACATAAAATAATAAATTATGATGATCATTGGTACTTATCACATGATCCCGGGCAACGGTGCCAAAAACTTGATCGCAAGGTTTTGACTCTACTAATTCTGAGGGCTTATATTCTATAATGATGCCAAAACCCTTGTTCTCCACTTTTTTACCGATAAGATAAAAGTTCAAAATACGAATAGGTGTTGTCAATACCACTTATCTAAATAGGAAAACGGTGACCACTACAAGTATACAGTTTCGATGTAGTTTTAAAACATAGCGATCCCACAAGGAAGGAATTCTGTTCTTAAGACCAACTATAGTTACGGAACTAACGAAATATGATAATTTGTATTGGAGGGTTGGAAGATTTGTATGATAGGCTGATGAATAGATAGATGTATGAACAGACTAGAGAAGATGTAAAATATATAGATATTTCCTAAGAACAAGTTTAGCAGAGAAAAACACGCAAAATAATCAAGAATATTTCGTACACTAAATAACTTCAACAAATAAGGTTCTAGACGCCCTAATATTCAATAATTCAACGCAGATTAACAAATGAGATGATTTTTCTAAATCTTTGGTAAACGAATTATGACACTTATAAGAACCTGGATAACAATATTACTATGCTTAGTACAGGTCGTTCTCATATAGCAATATTTAGCAAGTTACCATTCCAAAAATGTTGGCTCACTAAACAGCGTTATAATCATAGATCCAGTGATTATACACAATTTGTTAACACTGAAATTACTCTTAAAGTTAACTAGAAAGCATATAACTTGATTAATATAAATGACGCAAAATGAAATACTCGTTACGACACATAGACATATCATAAACTTCGAAATAGAAAGTATAAGCAGAAAACAAAGTAAAGTTGTAAGGTATGCGAGTGAAAGCTAAAGTTGATCAAACCGTATTCACTCTTTAATGGGAGTCGTCAATTCTTGCAATTCATGCGTCTACTTTGAATTCAGTATCGACTCATATAGAACCTCCGATAGGATGCTATTCTTTGTGAATCTCGAATAAAATAATGTTGAAGAACGAAAACTTTTATTAATAAGTACTTTGCAATTACACGCATACAACAAACGCTCGAATTTGTGTAGAAATATAGTGATCGAAATAGGAATCGAATCACTTATACATTTTTCTCGATAAGACTTTGATCTAGCGAAATCTATATAATTTCTACTTTCTACCTATGCATACATGTCTAACATGTATAACACTATCAATCCAAATTCTCTGCCTCTCTCTTCTTTCGAAGATGGTTGAGGTTGAACCCTATTTATAGAGTACGACGGGTTGCGTCTATCTAAATGAAGAGTCGTGTCCATTAGCGAAGAGTTGCATCACTTCATTTTGATTGGATGCAAAGATTCATCCTCATCTACAATGGAAAGGCACCATTTCATGATTGGGTGACTTCCAAAGGATGTTTTTTCGGTTGGTAGTTAATGGCGGTTAATATTTGTTATCTGGCAGTTGGTAGTTGAAAAGAGATAACCATTAACCATCACAAGTCATGACCGCGAATCACATGTCGCGATTGTGAATATTGGTTGGCAGTTTTCTATTTATGAAGAGTGACAAGTCGTGACCGCGAATAGGTGTCACGATCGTGAAATGTTATTTTTTCATGATTCTTCTTTGCAACTTTGCCGATCGTTGACAACTTCGATCTTAAGCCAAATCATTGTGTTCCACGCATCTTTTTCACTCTTTTTCCGTAGAATTCCACTTTTGTTCATTTTACTCCCAATATTTACCTAGTATCTACATTTGCATAAAAAAACAACTACATACCACGTGAAATCTTTTATATGAAGTATAAAATGTAACAAAACAATATCGTTTTATGATTGAAAATATCATGATAATAAGTGTAAGTATACACTTATCATTAGCCTCATAGTCTGGTTGCCTCATGTAGATCAATAACACTTAGTGAAATCATTGGGCCACCCTACTCTTCATGTGAATATTCCTCAGTTGCCTCTAATGTCTCTTAACTTCTCATCGCATTCCTGGAACCAAATATAATGCATATACTTCTTTAGGCATTGATAGCCTGGTGTGTATTTTTCACTGCACCAGAAACATAGGTTTTTGGCCTTCTTATCTGCCATTTCTCCTTTTGCCAGTCTCCTAGCCTTAGGTGTGACCCCATTATTCCCCTCTTTGAAGCTGGTAGTAGCTTTGGTAGTTGTGGCTTGTGGAAGCCAGTAGTGGTTCCTTGGGGTTTTGGCAGGGCTGGTGTGGGCAGTAATGGCCTGGTAGTGGGACTAGTAATCATAGGTTACCCAAAACTCCCCTTAATGCCCATGGATTTCCCAGTTTCTAAAAAAGTGAGGTATGCATCTTGCATTTTAGCCAAGGCATAGGCCTGCTGCAGAGTTTTTGGCCCTTGCATCAACTGATCTCATCCTTCAGCCCAGTCGAAAAGTATCTGAGTACATTCTCATCACTAAGATTAGTTTTGTGTGCGCACAAATGAATCTATATAGTTGATCAAATCCCCTGTTTGGTAGATCCTTTTCAGGTCTACCATAAGAATTATATAGATTTTAGTACCAAAACATATTTGGAAATCCTTTGCATAAATTTCCCAAGGTGGTTCCCTTAAAACCCCCCTACTCCTAGTATAGGACTGGTGCCATTCCAGTTTCCTTTCAGATAAATGGAGTGAAGCTAACTTTACCTTAGCATTTGCAGGAGTCTCATCAATTTGGAAAATCCTTCGCATTTAAACAACCACCCCTGCACTTCTGTGCCTTCAAATCTTGGGAAATCTACCTTGGTGAAGCGGTAGCAAGATGATAAGGCTGGCTTCCACTTTTGGATAAATCCAAGAAGCCCTGAGGTGAATCGCAAGACTTAGTTTCCTTGGCCTTGTCTCTGGGTACAACTTCAATCCATCGATATCGGAGGCTATTTTCTCAATGACCATTACTTTTACATTCTACATAATAATTTCTTCTAGCTCCTTACTTTCTTTATTTTGAACGTTTTTAGACTTGATTGATCACTGTAACAGGTGCAGGATTATGCTTTGATACCTAGTGATACTCAGAAAAATCAATTGGAAAACTTGCCGAAAAATGGTCACACAAAAGGGAGGCAAAGAGTGAAAGAAAATTCCAAAGAAGAGAGGAAAGGTTCGATTAGCTATCTCGCAATTCGCATAACTGAATTGTAGTGTGAATTCGTTACATAAACAGCTCCTCTCCTTCTCTCTTTATAACAGAAAAACGAATCAAAATAGAAAAATCTCGCAAGCTACATATGCTGCATTTAATTGCTACAATAATGGGCCTAAACAACATGTCGTTTAGGGCTACAATAAAAATAGAAAATAATAACAGAAATCAAATTTGAATTATTCCCTCTTCTTCTCAATTGGGCGATTCAGCTCTTTCTCACATATCAGATTAGCGGAGTTCTCACCAGTTTGTGAATTGGATTAGTTGAATTTGTGATTTTGTTTATGATTGATTATGTTCCTGGAATCACAGGATGATTTTGTTTAACGAAAAGATTGCATGAATTAATCTGATATTAGTGAACGTTGATTTGATATCATTGGTTAATCAGACATTATTTGTAGAGGATAACTGAGATAAGGGGAATCAATTGCTATTTGTAAGTTTTATTAGAAGAGATTTAGTTATTTATCAGCTTATGCAATACGGATATGAACCGTTTTAAATGTCATATGTGAAAGTTTCTTTTCCAAACTAGTTGATATATTTACCAGATAGATTAATGCAATTCTCTTTTCGAAGTAGTAAATCATGCCTTTTTTTCTATCTCCATTCACTTAAACTGGTTGTCTTTATAGTGGACTACATTGTTATTAAATGTGAGGCGTGCGATTATATGCTAGCTGTGTCAACTCATTTAACTTATGATTTCTGTGTTTAGAAATTTCTGATATTGTGAAATGATGAAAAAAACTTCACCTTCAAGTAACACATATAGAGTAAAGTTTGATGATGTAGTATTTAGAGCTAATGCTGTATTTATTATTAAGCTATTATGTTTTCCACCTAGGCTTGTAATGGTTTTAGCGTACTAATCTTGTTGCTTTATTTCCTATTATAATAAGTGTTTTATGCCTGTTTCAAGACAACATACATAGCTGCACTTATGAAAAATAGCGGTATGTAGTCTAGTTTCCTTGCTAACTTGTATTGCTTGAAAAGCCATAGCTAGAAGGGTTTCTTCAATCAACCTATTTCAGCAGTTCATTAATTGTTCTTTATTGTTAGTCCGGAGGATTGATTTATGCAAATGAGATGCAGGTAACGAGACTGAAAACCCTCACAGAAAATTTGCATGGAATGGGAGTGACAAACATTATTGTTTGTAACTATGATGGTAGAACTAGAGAGGTTAGTAGCTTGCTCACTTGGTACGAGTTGGTAGGGTTACTTGATGATGGGAAGTAGGAACTTATTTTTTGCATAATCTTATTCTCTCTTACAACACTTTTTGTTGAGAATAGGGGATTACTTGAATGAATATGAAGTCGTGAATAACACTATCAGATTGAAACTATTTTGGTGGTTCTACCAAATTTTCAATTAGATAAAATCTGAATGTTTAAACAAGAAATCGAATGCAAAATACTAAGATTTTTCTGAACCAAAACAATATGACCAATTTCAGATATTTATATTTGTCCAAGGAATAGTCCAAAAGACATGAATTTTCTGAATTATAGAGGAGTGACATTTATCAATGGCGATGTTGACTTATTGATCAGTTTTCTCACTTCGGAGTCTGGCACTATTAACCGCGTTGATCAGGTTTTCTCATCTAAGAATTTGGCACTGTCAGCCGCAAGGATTAGGTTTTCTCAGATATGAGTCTAACACTATCAACCGCATTGATCATGTTTTCTAATTTGGGAGTTTGGCAATGTCAACCTCATTGATCAAGTTTTCTTGTTAAGGAGTTTGGCATTGTCAACCGCATGGATCAAGTTTTCTCATCCGGGAGTTTGGAACAATCAGCCCGCATTGATAAGGTTTTCTAATATAGGAGTTTGGCATTGTCAACCACATTACATATTCGGTGTCGATGCATTTCTTCGTATGCCCCTTAGCTAGGGTACCGATAAATTTGGCTTTGATTTATGCCTTTTATTTTGACTGTGGTTTCTTGTGGTGAATTTTGAAGTTGATAGTTGACTTCCCTCTACCCTTTTGTAAATGAGTGGGAATTCTAGCATGGCGGTGTTTTGCTTGTACTTGTAATTATGCTATATGCATGTATAGTGCATGGTATGATATGCTTATGTTTTGTATTGCATGATGGAATTTAGTAGCTTTTGGATGAATTCTGCTTGCTCTGTATAACTTTGTCGTTCTCATTGATGTAAGGATAAAGATGATGTCCTTGGCATGGGGTGTTAGGTGTAGGTTTCATAGTTCTTATTGTCGTGTTGTGTAGCTTTGTGTCCAATGCATTTTACTAGATCGGTCATGTATTTGACTCTCATTGTTTGAGCAACATAAGCCTTTAGGTTTTTCTTGGACTTGATGAATCCTTAGAGTTGGAAGATTTCTGGTTGCAGAGTAGCGCAAAGGTGAATTTTCCCCTAATTGCGCATTAATGGTGAAGTACATTTTTCTTGAATTGAAGATGAGCTTTTATCATATTTTTCAGATATGTAGACAATATGGCGTGCATCAACGGTTCCCATATTCTAGTGTGAGGTTTGTATAATGTTGTTAATGAGAAACATTATCCTTTGTGTGAAGACTTTGAATGATTCCTATATGGATAGCTCATCGCGGGGACATTCTATTATGAGATGGAAGGATAAGGTGTATTACTTGTCTTTATCATCTAGATAATCCTTTTGATGAGTGATTGCGCTCCGTATTTTAAAATTAATGCATGCAATGGTTATATACTAACTTTTGCTTGAATTGAAGCACAGGGGGCTATGATAATTTTTTGTGCATGAGCTATGTCATGAACCAAAATGCATAGATGGAAGATTCTCTTAAACGATTCCATACATTCATTAAATGCGCATATTTAACATTTCAGCAAAATGACGCATCATACAAAATAAAGAGATATTTTTAGGCATAAAAGTTTGGTATCTATTCCGAAGAACTTGCCCCCTGTTATCAATGATTTTTTTTTTTCAGGTTTTACCGGTTGACTTCTCTCTTTCTTCTTGTCTTTATTTTTGCCTGAAAGCCCTTACTAAATCGTAGCATACACTTTTTATATTGCTTGATTTCATTCTTGATTCATGGGTTCATGAATTTGTTTCTTTTTGGTTTGCCATATGGGATCTCTCCTTGTTCAGATGGAATTTGCTCATAGCATTAGATTAGTTTTATTGACTCTGTCACTCTATTGGATGTACGTCATAGTCATATTTTTATAGGTGTATCTGCAAATGGTTAGGGAACATTTCTTTCTTGACATACTCTTCATTTTTTATTCTGAGTTTGGCTTGATGGCAAGATGACTTTTTTTTTTCATAAACTAGTGAGAATGGTACTTGTTATTACTAGAATTCTAGTGATGGTTTCGTAACCTTATAGGGCATGGGGTAACTGATATGCCCCTTCTCTATATCTTGGATTTTTTAGTTGTTTCCAATGTCTGTAAGGTGAGGAGCGATGATGCCCCTAATCATACTTTTAATTCTCCTTTGTGATTGTACTTCGTTACTGATATTGTCAAATTTAGAAGAAATTTGTTCTTTCACGAATTGGGACATCCTTTTTAGCTATGATCTTGGTACGTGGCTTGACTTTGGATAAGTAGTCGGTTGTTGCTATGGATTAATACAAATGGAAGAGGAAGGTTTTATATCCCATATGGTTTCAATATCCCATGTTAGGTTTAGCAACGATTTCGTCGGAGCTTATGAGAAAAGCAAATTTCATCTAGATTGCTTCCAACCAAGGCTTGAGTGATTCTCTCCCCCAATCTTTGGTGATAACTTGCTTGATAATTAGAGCGGGGAGTTTGGAAATTCGTACTCTACTTACAAGTAGTATGAATATTCTGAATTGGCATGATTAATAGGATAGGGCAAAATGGCTTTTAATCTTTTCTTCTTCTTTTTTTATCTCTCGTTCTCAAGGGATAAGCAATTCAAAATAGATATCAATTTCAAGAAGCCAATTGTGTCCAAATTTATTTCTTTAACTGGAGTTTCAAGAATGTTGATTATGTTAGATGTATGCTGGAATTAATGCATGAAATTATTATCAAAAGCATCATACAAATAAGTAAAGTTGTTCATTTTATTATGAGTTACAAAGTTTATTTAAATATACTATAAAGATAAACGATTTATTTCATCTTTCATAAGCATAATGTCTTTTAGATTAGCTCCTTACAAACTGGTATATCTACAACTTCAGCTACTTCGTAATCAAAAGTTTCTTCGTTTGAATAAACTTCGAATTCTAAGTTCTCCAAATATAATTACCCATCTTTGTTGTCACTTTGCTTCATTTCAAGGAATTCATATGTTTTCAATCGATTCTCCTCATCACACCTCTCAATCTTCTTGGCATATTCAACTACCTCACTGAAGGTATTGAATTTCAACATTTTCATTTTATCACAAAAATGAAAGTAGGAGCCTTCCACCAGTTTTATAATGAAAGTAGTTGACCATCTATGTTTTCACTTCGCTTCATTTTAAGGAATACTTAATATTTTTTCAACCGATTCTCACCATCATACCACTTAGTCTCCTTAGCATATTCTACTACCTCACTGAAGGTATTGAATTTCAGAATTTTCATTTTATCATGAAAATGAAAGTATAAGCCTTCCACCAATTTTATAATGAGGGGTTCTAGTTTTAGAGCTTAATCCAACAATTCTTTTAGAGCCATCTGTCGCTTGTAGTGAAACTCAAAAGGCTCATCGGAATATTGTTTAACCATTTCCAAGTCTTGTAGGGTAGTTTCAACCTTCACATTGTAAGCTAAGTTTTTAATGAAAGTTATGCTGAGCAAGTTCCAGTTTGACTTAACATGAGCTAGCATCCTCAAGTACCAATAAGTTGCCGATCCACGAAGAATGGTTTGGAAGAGATTCCTAATATGTACTAGAGGAATTCCCATGCTCATCATGACCCTGAGGTAATCTTCAATATGGGCTTCAGGTGAAGTTGTCCCACTAAAGGGTGGGATGTATGGCATCATGAAATTGGCTATCAAAGGTTCCAAGCTAGTTAGAGCAAAGTTTTATGGGTTAGTGTATTTTGCAGTGGTTGGTTCGGTGATTTGTTTTAGCTTTGGGATAGTTTCCTCTAGTTCAACATACTTTTCTTTCCATTTCTTTTCGGCTTTAATAATTTCAACTTCAACTACAATACCCTTTCCCTTATCGGAAGAAGAGGGTTTGTTGGCCTCTTTCTATTAGGCTTTATCTGTGTGGCTTTGCTCCTCTTTAGACCTTAAGCCCTCTATAGCCTATGTTCTCCTTTTAATCCTAAAAGCCCATTTCAGTTTACTCCTTTAACCTAGATATAAAAGGCTAACCTTCTACTTCTTTCAGCCTAATTATTTCCCTTTTCTCCTCTCTGTGCCTCTTTGTGCCGCAACCCACTTTATTC
>CATIWQ010020027.1:0-10014 GCA_949673415.1 Euphorbia schlechtendalii | reverse complement strand
TTCCTTGCCCTTTTCAGGTTAGAATATATGCATCTCCTCTCTGATTTTCTTGGTTTGATTTCTTTTCCTGGATACAGAATGATAAATGAACTGATGAATTCTTCTAGGCTAGTCTCAGTAAGTTTCTATCTGATGCTCTGTCAATTACTACCTGCTGAAAGTGCAACAACCTTATGAAAATGTGCTTTGTTAAGTCAGAATTCCAACGATGAATCTTATATGTTTGTTGACATGTTTGTAAAGGTTCCATCAATAGATTTATACCGACATCCTGTGTTAGCAGTGAACAACGTTCCTTCTTTTGATTACTATGTTTTGTTGTTCTCTTTTTGGTTATTTGGTTGTTTGGATTTGATGTGTGAGTTCCAGTTGTATTTGATTGTGATACTAATTTGTTATCTAACATTATAATTTTCTGATTAGCATGATGAATTGATTTTCGAAGCTTAAATCTTATGATCTATGTTGTGAAGTGTATTGGACTGCCGTCAGATTGAATTTCTTCTCTGTTTGATGTTGTGTAGGCTGCTGTCAGATTCTCTTTTCTGAGTTCAATTTCACTTCATAATCAGATTAGCTTCTCGTCATTTAAAGTGTGCCCATTTTCATCTCGCCTTCAGGTTTCTTGCACTGTATGTTTCTCCTTTGGTATTTTAGTTTGAAGCATCATGGGCATCTTGGCTTTTATTGATTTTGTCTTGATGCATGAATTTCTCATATAAATATATAATGATATTTGCATAAATGAAGCAATAGACTTCATTTTGCTGTGCACATGACTTTGGTTGTTGTTAATTTATACCATTTAAGAGGTTAATGAGTATTTAATGATGTCTGATTAAACATATTTAATGAGTATTATTTGTCTTGTAAGGGGTTGAAGAGGAATGATCAGAAGTGAGATAAATTACCTTGTAAGCCTCTTTACTGGTGGGATTATATGCTGGTGGGATTGCAGAAACTGTTGTTGGTGGGTTCGTAGCGGCGAGCTTCGGATTCAAGGACTTGCTGTTATGAAAGGTAACTTATTATGTATTTCCCATCCTCGAAGTATAGTAACTTAATAACACAGCAAGTGACGTAGTACAGGGCTCCCTTCAATCCAATTTACGTAGCTCATAAATAATTTTTTAAAATTAATTTTTTAAAAAAAAATTGGAGCATTCGGGACGGTTCTCTTAAGAGAACCGTCCCGAATGTTCTTCGTCCGTATTAATGCTTTGTCATTTTTACAGCATTCCAGACGGTTCTTTTATAAGAACCGTCCGCAATGCTCCTTATTCCGGACAGTTTTTTTATAAGAACCGTCCGCAATGCTCCTTATTCTGGCTTAGTTCCTAATTAATCCCGTCACGGCTTGTGCGGACGGTTCAAAACCGTCCGGAAAAGCCCAAAAAAACCATCCCCAAAAGCCTTTTCTGTACTAGTCCCCCATATCAAATTGAAGTCCTTCGAAGGAGACATCCAACGAGCTTGTTGGTAATAACCATGAAAGAAGGATCCCGCTGAGAACTCGTTATGTTTTCCAATATCCCAAGCGAATCGGTCATCATTTCCCGGAGGAGTGGGTAGCTCGAAGTGATCGGAATGTTGAAAAAAGGATGGGAAAGCTGCCGCTATAAGAGCTTTCAAGTCCGAACAATGTTGCTGCCTCGAAATACGTAAGCTTTGTTTCCAAAAAGGTCATGTTTGAGAGTGGCTTGTGAATAGAACCCACACCCCTCCCGAATGGTAGAGTATTTCCTATTGCAAATTGCAAAGAAATCCAGGAAAATCAATTTGATAGGGGAATTAGATACCCATACATCATTCCAAAGAGAACCTGCCTATCCATTCCCAACACTAATCCAAACATGGGAGTTGAAAAAATTCCAATTTTCCTCCTTGAAGTAACACTTGAGGATACCGCACCACAAAGAAGATAATTCCTTCAGATCCTTTAAAATCAATTCATGCCAAGATCTCCACCCATAACGATGAACACAGAGTATGAACCAAAGGGAATTAATGTCGGATACCTTTAGTTTCCAAATCGATTTGAAAAGCAAACTCGCATTGACTAGATGGAGGTCTCGGATGGAGAGGCCTCCGAGATGGAATGGTAAAGATATAGTTTTCCAACCCACTTTGCAAAGTCCGCTTGCATTTGAGTCACCTCGCGATAAAAAATTACGCATCAATCGATTTAAAATTGAAATCACATTGTTGGGAATCTTAAAAAGAGATAATAGATAAATCGAGAGGGAAGAGAGTATCGATTTCATAAGAGTTGTTCTTCCGGCATAAGATAGATACTTTCCTTTCCAATTTGCCAACCGAGTTTTGAATTTAGCAATCAACGGGTCCCAAGAAGAGGTGGTGGGCTGTTTTAAGCAAAGCGGTACACCCAAGTATTTAATTGGAAATTTTCCCATTTGGCACCCGAAAAGTTTTGCGAATGAAGCTAAGGAATTTTCCAGAACATGTATTCCCATAATTGCACTCTTCTGATAATTGATATGAAGGCCTGAAATTAGCTCGAAACATCGCAAAATCCGAATGAAAAACAGGATAATTATCTCGTCTGCCGAAAGGAAATAGATTGTATCATCCGTGAACTGAAGAAGTGAAATATCTGGCAATGAGTCCTCAATAAGAAACCCCGGCAGTACACCCTCCCTAATGCTAGTGTCTATTAGCTGCTTAAGACCTTCTACGGCAAGAACAAAGATGAAAGGGGGTAGGGGGTCCCCTTGTTTTACCCCTCTCTTGATATGGACCGGTGTATTGGGAGAGCCATTAATCAAAACCAAGGTGGTGGAGTTCTTCCTGCAATTTGACAACCATGAAATCCATTTTTTATCAAAGCCCATTTTAAGGAAAACTGAATCGATGTAACCCCAAGATATGCTATCAAAAGCCTCTTGAAAGTTAAGCTTCAGGACCAGACTGGGTTTACGCTTAACGTGTAGGGAATGAATGACTTCCGACATCAAAAAGGAGCATTCGTGAATACTTCTCCCCTTGATGAAAGCAAATTGGTTATTCGAAATTAACGATGGAAGTGCACAATGTAAACGAATGGACAACAACTTTGCAATAATTTTATAGACCCCGTGAATTAGCGCAATTGGTCTGAAATTGGATAGAGTGCATGAACCTGGTACCTTGGGCAGCAGCACCGTGAAAGACATTTTGATAGAGTTGGGCAGCAGTGAATTAGCGTGGAAATTGTTGAAAATATGCATGAGATCAGCCTTTAAGTCCTCCCAAAAGCGTTTGTAAAAGTAAAAGTTGAAACCATCAGGACCCGGTGCTTTATTTTCCCCACAAGCGCGAACACATTCCCTCACTTCACCAACCAAGAAAGTGGCAATTAAGGCTGCATTTTGCTGGGTAGAAATGGTGTTAAATTGAAGATTATGGAGTGAGAAAGGCACCTCTTGATTGGCCTTGAAGAGTTGCTCAAAATAAGAACGGATAGCCTCCGAAATACCTTGCGGATCGGAAATAATTCTGCCTTCAATTTCCAATTGGGAAATTTGGTTGTTACAGAACCGAGCTAACGTTGTTCGATGGAAAAAGAATGTGCTGTTATCCCCTAGAAGGGTCCAAGTAACCCTCGATTGTTGGTGACATAGTTTCTCAAAACTCTCACGTCTTTGATGGAGTAATGAGTAAAGACTATCTAGTTCCGAATGTTGCATCAAACTTAGGGGCCGAGGAGTGATACTTGAAGTGAGTGTCAAAATTTTCGCTTCCAAGTCAGAGATTTTCCTATTTAGGTCCCCATAATTTTCCAAAGTGCCAAGGTTGGATAGCGCGGCTAAGTTTGGATAACTTCAAAAAAATGTCTGCATTGCGGTGGGATTGACAAATAGATTGCCAAGAAGAGCAAATATGGGGTAAAAAATCAACATTGTCCCACCATAAATTAAATGCTCTAAAGGGTCTCAGGCTAGTCGGAGGGCTACAACTAGATCTAAATAAAATAGGCAAATGATCGGACAATGTGGTGTCAACGGTTGAAGTAGACATAGTTGGCCATAAATTAAGAATTTTGGTTGATGCGAGGACTCTATCAATGTGAGAAAATGATCGCCTATTGTGCCATGTGTAGTCACGGCCTTGAAGTGGAAGGTCATGAAGTTCGCATTCTAGAACGAAGTCTTGGAAGGCGGAAATAGACGGAATAAATCTACCACCAGCTCTTTTCACAGCATGCAAAACTTCGTTGAAATCACCACATAGTAGTAATTTCAGGAAATCATTTATAACTGGAGCTATTTCAGACCATAACGCATTCCTATCCACATGATTAGTTAGAGCATAAAGACCCAATACATGGAAAGTATGTTGTTGCAAAGTAAATTCAATTACCGCCCATCTTGAATTGGTGAGAGTAACCGATCCTTTAAGAATGGCGGAATTCCAAGAGAATAGGATCCCTCCCGAAAGGCAAACTGATGGAATTTAATGATAATTAAAATCATTATGACCCTAGAAATGACGGATAGCATGCACCGAGACATCCTCGAGTTTTGTTTCCAACAATACAAAAAATTGCAAGTTATTCCTACGAATGCATGAGAACACAAATTGCTGTTTAGAATGGCTATGAATTCCCCCTCAACAATTCCAACATAAAAGGGCCAACGACATAATCACTAAATAATACCTCGAACCAAGCAGAGACTCAATCGGTCAATTTCTCTACCACAGCCATTACGATCGATTCATGTCGAGTTTTGAAAAGGCCTAGTTTTTTTCCCAACTCCATGGTCAATTATTTCTCATTAGTAGGTGAAGTACGCGTCTGAGATAGAATGATGATGCGATTCATGTTCTAAATATCAGGTCCCGATGAGTTTGATTGAGCATTATGATGTAGAGACGCTGTTGCTGTCAGTGGGCAAGCTGTGTTATGAGGTGGTGTAACTGCAGCTATCGGTGGAAGAGTTATCTGATAGTCCCAATTTTGAATCTTAGTGGCTTCAATGTCATGTTCCCTAGTCTCAAGGATAATGCTCAAGTCATCGTCAGAATGTATTAACAAAATAGAATGCATCTTAGAAAGCCTTCTGGAACGGGCAAAATGAGAAGATTCAAGTGAATTATTAGGTTCTGCAGATACCTCGCTAGAGTCGCAGGTAGAATCCGAATCAGTTACTTGGCAGTGCTCACATCCCACTCCTTGTGGGACTGAGACAAGACATGAGACGATGTCCAATCGATCCGGCCTATTAAAGTCGTGGTCCAGGGAAATAATACGGCCGAATGAGGCTGCCAATTTTCTGATTAGACTCTCACCAATTAAGACTGGTGGGATTCCCATAAATTTAACGTACATGATGCAATCCTTGGGAGTAAAATCTGCCTGTAGTAACGATACATTCTTGAAAATCTGTTCCAAAACTTTTCAATCGCCACCTACAAAATCATGCATGGCATTTACAGAATTAAAAGAAACAATGACATTGTCACTACCCGCAGGTGCAGCAAATTCGGTTTTAGATATTTAGATATTCAATTATTCACTGCAGAGCAACACATGAAATGACTTTTCTAAATCTAGTGCAAACGAATTAAGACGATTATATAAACCTGGATAACAATACTACTATATATGCTTAGTACGGGTCGCTCTCACATAGCCATATTTAGCAAGTTACCATTCTAAACATGTTGGCTCACTAAACAGCGTTATAATCACAGATCCAGTAATTATACACAATCTCGTTAACCTTGAAACTACTCTTAAAGTTAACTCAAAAGCATATAACTTGATTAATATAAAAGACTCAACACGAAATACACATTATGATACATAGACATATCATAAACTTCAAAATAGAAAGTATAAGTAGAAAGCAAAGCAAAGTTATAAGGTATGCAAGTGAAAGCTAAAGTTGATCAAATTGTATCCACTCTTTAATGGGAGTCGTCAATTCCCGTAATTCTTGCGTATGCTTTGAATTCAGTCTCGACCCGTACAAAACCTCCGTTGGGATGCTATTCTTTGTGAATATCGAACAAATGAATATTGAAGAATGAAAACTTTTATTGATAAGTGATTTGCAATTACACTTATACAATAATCGCTCGAATATGTAGAGAAATCTAGTGATCGATATAGGGTTCGAATCACTTATACATTTTCTCGTTAACTTAGAACGAACGAACTCTACACAATTTTTCTCTCTATCTAAACACCATATATGCCACTCTCACTCTCTCTACCACCCATTCCACGATATTGGTGAGGTTTGGAGCCCTATTTATAGAGTATGAAGGGTTGCGTCTATCTATACGAAGAGTTGTGTCCATTGGCGAAAGATTTCATCACTTCATTGTGATTGGTTGAGAAGCTTTAATCTTATCCACAATGGATAGGCACCTTTTCATGATTGGTTGACTTCTAATAAATGTCTTTTCGTTGGTAGTTGATGGTGGTTGATCATTCTTATCTGGCGATTGGTAGTTAAGAAGATTTGACTAAAAAACCGTCCAAGTAGCGACCGCAATATACAAGCCACGACCGTAAATCTTTGTTTGACAATTTTCTGCTTCTAAAGTGTATCAAAGTCACGATTGCGAATTGTTGTCACGACCATGAATTGTGATTTTCTTCAGAATTCTTCTTGTAACTTCACCTATCTTCAACAGCTTCGATCCTAAGCCAAATTTTTAAGTGCTACGCATCTTTTCGTACCTTTTTCACTCTTTTTACATAGAATTTCACTTTAGATCATTTTACTCCCAAGATTTACCTAGTATCTGCATTTGCACCAAAAACAACTACATACCACGTGAAATCTTCTATATGAAGTATAAAAATGACTTAAACTATAGTATTTAGTGTATAAAATTGATATGATAATAAGTGTAATTATACACTTATCAATAATATTAAAGTCAGATCCCACCCTTTTTATAAAAACAAAGGGACAAGTTTTATTTTTATAACCTTCTTTGAATAAAGAATTCACTACGATAGTTATACAACATGCACCAAGATTATTTTATTCTATAGAAAGATCTTTGCAACTTTATTGAATATGGCTCTCGCTTACCATATTTTTCTAGCAATTTTAATCCTTCTGGAATTTTCATAAAAATGTTGTTATCCAATGAACCATATGAGTAAGTTCTCACAACATGGATTAAGTAAATATTCAAATTTTCTTCTTATGTCTAAGAAATGAATACCAAAACGTTGTTACTATAGGTGAATACACTACTCATAATCTATTTCGGGTCTTTCAAAAAAATATTGTGTAATTACTGTTAACTTATATCACACATATGATTATGCTCATTTCTCTTTCTTACAAAAACTCATTTATAGCCCACGTGTTTTATACTTTGTCATGTTTGAACTATAGGTTCAAAACATTTCATTCATCAAGAGAATTCAATTGTATCTTGTCATTTTGGCTAATCATTTCACATTCTTAAATAGATTTTGGTTCATTATCCATATTTTTCATTCTCTTTATTCATTGCAGCATTATATGCGAAAACAAGATCAACAACTATTTTCTCTTGATTTCACATTTTTTCAATACAAATATGATTTATTTGAATTTTTTCATTTCAATAAATTCATGTATTTGCACTTCAAGTGCTAGCACTTCAGGTTCATGTACTTCTACAAAAAAATAAAACTGTATCTGTATTAATAATTTTATCCTCAATCGGATTATCTATATTGTCGACAAATTTTCTTTTCTATGATTTTCATCTTTTAACCAATTGGTCATCCATGCTTCAAGCATGACAAAGAACTCTATTAATTTGTTTTTCTTAAATTTCAATATAAGTTAATACATTTACTAGTATATACAAGCTCAATACTCATTTTGGATTAGGAAGTATATTTGGCAAGTTATCCTTTGAACATCTACTTCATTAATATTAGATTTAGGATTCATATGAGAAAGTGATGGTACATTCCATATTATTTTCATTTGCAAAATTATATTTCTATTATCTCCACTTAATTTTGGGAAAGTGAATATCAAAATAACAATTTATAAATTGTCCAGTAAATATATTATCAATTA
This sequence comes from Euphorbia schlechtendalii, assembly GCA_949673415.1. Classification (NCBI taxonomy): domain Eukaryota; kingdom Viridiplantae; phylum Streptophyta; class Magnoliopsida; order Malpighiales; family Euphorbiaceae; genus Euphorbia; species Euphorbia schlechtendalii. The sequence continues at coordinate 1,969 of CATIWQ010020027.1, read as the reverse complement.
ATGACTCAAGATATTTAAATATTGAAGAAAATTCATAGCCAATATGAATTTAAAATCACTACAAGAAATTTATCATTTTATGACACACTTAAATCGTCGCGAAAAGGTTTTTTTGTCACCATATATAAAAGGTGACAAAAATTATCGTCGCAGGCTTCGTCATAGTATGTGCGTCGTATTTTGTATATGTGACAATTTTCAAATTTGTCATCAAAATTTTTTTTATATGACAAAACATTACATGTGTCACTGTAATTTTTTGTTTATGTGACGCTTATTTCGTCATTCTATTGATATTTTTTCGTTGCCTTATAATACCTCTCATCACTGAAAATGAGTATTCAAGTGACGAATCTTATATTTCGTCATTTTAAAATTCAGTTAATGTGACGAATTTCAAGCAAACACTAAATGTATAAAACTTTAGTGACATTTTAATTGTCATAAATATCACACTATTTTGTGATAATTACATGTAATTGTCACCATAAACTAATTATTTGTGACAAAATGAAACTGTTGTATAAATATTTGTTGTGACATTTTTTTACATTATTAAATTGTACAATATTGTCATAAAAGGTGGCTAATAAGTCATCAGAAAAAATATAGGTGACATATTCCTTTGTCACATAATATACATTTTGTCATACCAATTCTTTTTTGTAATTTTATCGTCGTCTATTTATATTCACAATTCCTACAATATGTAACTACTACATAATTTGGATTGAAGGGATCTCAAAGAATCAATTCTCCAAATTTCCAAATAAACAACAATGAATAGTTCAAGATAATATCGATTAACAAAAAGAAAATGAACAAAAGACCAAAATAGATAAAATCATAAGATGAAATGCATATATACTTAAAATAGGCATATGTTCATTTTGTCATTTATACAAAAGGAGGATTCAATAAATCGAGAATGTATATTCACGTGATATCGCACAAGTCAATTGAGACAAACAAGAAAAAACGATAAAGATAGAATTTCATTAGCATAAATCTGTTTAATTCTACATTAAAAGCAAAACTAACAAACGAAAACAAAATTATTTATTGACAAAAGAATATTTCACACGAAGGAACATAAAAACTATCAATGTAACTATAGAAACTCAACAAGAATAAGTACGATAAGATGACCAACAAACATTTAAATTTTCTAATAAGGGCAAATTAAATTAAAACTACTAAATATGAACTTCAAGAAACCAATATTCAAGGTTACACAGGCAAAACCATCAACATGTAACAATTTTATGTGTCATTTAAAATTCGCATATAAGTTGATACAAAGTACATTACAGAAAGAATGAACAAAATGACTAACCAATCTAAAAATGGCACTATCGTTCACTCTGATAGTGGGAACAACTTTTCCTGCACATTATTAGAAGGCATTCTATTAGGATCCAATTCTTTACTTGTCTAATCATATGCATCCACAGGGGAGCATTTTGTTAACCTTTCCTATTGAGCTGCAATGTCTTATCTTTTGGAACCTGCAAACAATTCAAGGAGGACTGTATAGTTTATCATATGATGGATGGAGATTCTAAAAAATACTTTATTTAATGAAACTTGCAATTATCCCTGTTCATGTCTGCCCAAAGTATATTATTCACTTCTGAATTTCTTTTGAAATAAGTTGCACTATTACTTCCATGTCAATAAGATACGAAACAAAAGGAGAAGAAAATGCGCATTTACACATTGAAGCATGAAATTTAGGAGGTGAAAAATATATGGATATATGCTCTAACCTCACAACATAAAATGTCATGCAGTTCAATTTCACAGATTAGGTATCAATTTATCAATCTGCAACCTGCAATTATAAGCCATAAGCAGTACCAACTCTCTGGAGGAAAAAAAGCACACCTAATTACATTAATGTGATTACATCAGTAAGGGTAGGTGTTCAAACTTAGAGTAGGTAGAATATTTGGATTAGAATAAGATT
>CATIWQ010020012.1:0-37900 GCA_949673415.1 Euphorbia schlechtendalii | reverse complement strand
GAGTTTTAAATAATAATATAAGGCTAGATATTCCTAATTCAATTCTTATTAAGGCTAAATCAACTCAAGTATAGATACTCTTAATCCAACATGCAAAATTTACATATATATATACCTCCAACAATTCTTTTTAATGGTTTTAACTTTAATATATTTTTCATCTATTTTAAGAGTTTTAATGAAAGAAATTGAGTGTAGATATTTGTAATTCAATTCATTTTTAAGGTTGGATTGATTCAAGACTATATATTCTTAATGAAAAATGTCAATTTTACATGCATATGTACCTCTAACAATTCTCTTAGTTCTTTTTTGTTATGTTATTGCATCTAACTTCATTTTGTAAGAAAAATATTTTTTGTAAATTTTTGGCGCCTGATGTACCTTAGGCGCTCGCCTCGCCTTCGAGCGCGCCTTCAGGCAAAGCTAGCCCTCTTGCGCCTAGCGCCTCTAACAACTATGTTACTCGGTGACATTTTCCCCGGTAGCAAAACTTTCCTCTGTTTGATTGTTTATATCATTGGCTGCTAATTACAATTGGTCCCTTCATCAACTTGATGTTAAGAATGCTTTCGTACATGGTGACTTAAGTGAAGAAGTTTACATGGAGCAACCATCGGGGTTTATTGCTTAGGGGGAGTTTGGGAAAGTATGCAGGTTAAAGAAGTCATTGTATGGCTTGAAGCAATCTCCTCGTGCTTGGTTCGGGAAGTTTAGTGAAGTTGTAACTGAATTTAACCTTCGAAGAAGTGCATATGATCACTCGGTGTTCTTTACATCATCTGGTCGTGGGTGTATTTTGTTGGTTGTTTATGTGGATGATATTGTTATTACTAGAAGTGATGAAGCTGTAATTAAGAAGTTGAAAGCATTTCTTGGAACTCGGTTCCAGACAAAAGACCTAGGTCCACTGAAATATTTTCTTGGAATTGAAATATCACGATGCCTTAAAGGAATCTGTTTATCTCAAAGAAAATATTGCTTAGATTTATTGAAAGATGCTGGTTTGATTGAAGCAAAGACTTGATGCACCAATGATACCAAATGTGAAGTTGAAAGTTGATGATGGAAATCTATTAGAGAACCCCGAGAAATATAGATGGATTATCGGAAAGTTGAACTATCTTACAATCACTCGTCCTGATGTTGCATTTCTAGTTAGATTGATTAGTCAGTTTGTATCATCTCCTAGAACTTCACACTGGGATGCTTTGACTCATATTTTGAGATATCTTAAGGGAGCGCCTGGACGTGGAATTTTGTACCAAAATCATGATCATATGATAAGAGGGATTTATTGATGCTGATTGTGCTGGTGATGTAACAAATAGACGATTCACCACTAGTTATTGTGTTTTTGTTGGAGGTAATCTCGTATCTTGGAAAAGTAAAAAGCAAACGGTTGTATCACGTTCGAGTGCAGAATCTGAATACAGGACTATGGCACAAATAACTTGTGAGCTTGTATGGCTACGACACCTAGTTGGAGAAATTGGCTTTGCTCAAACAAAGCCAATGAAGTTGTGGTGTGACAACGAGGCGGCCATTTACATTGCTAACAATCCTGTATACCATAAACGGACCAAGCATATTGAGGTTGACTGTCACTTCACCCAAGAAAAGTTAGAAGATGGTACAATCTCAACTCAACACGTCAGAACTGGAAGCCAACAACTACATTTGTACCAAGCTGGGCATGACCGATATCTATGCTCCAGCTTGAGGGGCAGTGTTATGGAATGTACAGCAAATGCTGTAACGGTAGGCTTGAATTTAGGAGAATGTTTAGCAATTAGAATTAATCAGGTTTATTATTTTCCATTTATGTATCCGTTTCATCTGTATATATAGCTTAATTATTTCAATACAGAACACACAATACTTTTTTCCCTAATTACTCTGTAATTTACAAATACCCATAAATTTTTTTGTGAAACTTTATACTTGTGCTTTTCTTTGGCGCTTTGCGCAAAAGCGACAAGCGAGACCCTTGCTCTTTGAGTGCACTTTTTGCTCTCGACTACTATGGTCATGGGAGAAGCACTTCAATATCATATTAATGGTACCATATATGATTTTTCTGTGTTTTTGGCATGCAATTGGATTTTCGTTTGGTTTCATAATTAGTCTGCTCCCACACTTCCAATAACCCTGCATTTCCTTTTCAGGTGCGAGATGTACGCCTCATTATGGATCGCAATTCAAGACGTTCTAAGGGGGTCGGGTATGTTTGAACTCAGGACTTCTGTTTCTAGTCGAATAAATGAAATTTTAAAAAAGTAAAGAAAATTAGTGTGCAAATGTGTTAAATAATAACACATTGCTTCTTTAGTCTTCACCGGTAAGAGTTACTACATGGATTACATAGCATAATAATGCATGGTTGTTTTTGTTCTTGCACTCAATTGCAAAAAAGGACAAGAGTACTCAAAATAGAAAATATCATACTCAATATATGTTCTTGTTTCTTGTAAAATTGATGGTGGGATTTTGCGCCTATGATATTTTCAGGTATATTGAGTTTTATGATGTTATGGCAGTCCCTATGGCCATAGCTCTCTCTGGGCAGCCTCTTCTTGGTCAACCAGTAATGGTGAAGCCTTCAGAGGCAGAAAAAAACCTTGTTCAGTCTACAACAACTGTGAATGCAGGTTCTGGTCCATATTCAGGTGGAGCTAGGAGGCTGTATCTTGGGAACTTGCACTCTAACATCACAGAAGATCAACTTCGCCAGGTAGGGATTTTTTCCCATCCCTGAAATATCATGAGTTTCACTTAGAATTTTATGCTGTTTGATAGAAGTTAATGTACTTCTTGATTGAAGCATCAATATGAAATTTTTCTTATTTTCTTTAGCATCCACTACTTTGCATAACTGAAGAATGACTTGGTTGTTAATTATGTTCATTGCTGATTATTCAGGTTTTTGAACCATTTGGTACTGTAGAGTTGGTGCAATTGCCTCTTGATGAAATGGGACACTGCAAAGGATTTGGGTTTGTACAGGTGAGCAATTGAAGTGTTTATGTTGATGAAAATCAAATCAGTCTTGTAGTTGCAGGAAAAAATCCAAGATTAACTGTCAATTTTTTCTTTTAGTTGCACTTGCACCTCAAGAATGAAAAACATGGCAATACGTATATCCTTGTTAATATAAAATCCATCTAAGAATTTCTTTTCATAATTTAAGTATTTTATATTTGTGGAAATAGCTTCTGTGCATAAATTTTTTATTTGTATTATTTTCTCCATTTAGTTTAAAAATCTTCTTTCAGAACTTTTGAAATATACTCCATCAGGGCTTCTTTTGTTGAATAATGTTTTCTGTTCTAATTTCAAAGTGTCTTTTCTTGTTATGTTTGTTCTTGCTTCCTTGTATATCCTACATAGTTTGTAGTGTAGCGTTATGAAATACTTATGGTTTAAGTGTAAATCTGCCCTAAATTTTAACAAGGCGGGAAAAATGCTGCAACGTGATGAAAGGCTCAATATTTTCTCTGTTGTGCAAACACTAGCACATCATAAGTGTTTGAATTGGTAATTATAAATGGGCCAGAGACTATTTAGTTCTCAACAGAACAGATCTACAGTGGTATCTCTTGAAAACTAGAAGCATAGTGCTAGCTGCTTGTAGGATGTTGACCATGATGCTAACTTGTTACCTTTTCATAAATTAGGATGTATTTGCAATTTCTTATGACTTCATGTCATTTATTTTGGTTACCAAGTTGGGTGATTTCCTGGAAGCATCCTTTTGTTTTAAGTAAAATAATGAACATGTCATTCCGCTATTCTTTCGTGGTTTTTTTCTTACATTTATGATTATCTCTTAATAGTTCCTATTATGTCTGTACTCGAATGCTAAAGATGGTAGACAAAAGGGTGGAGGCTGTTTTCGATGGTGTTATATGTTTACAGACACAGTGACCAATCAGGACTCCACTTGCTGATACATTGAGGAAGTCATTTTCTGTTAAACCCAGCATTAAGTGTGATTAGTAACTTGAAGACATTCTAATCGTGGGAACATTTTATGGATCTAAACATTGATTATCTGTAACTTGAGCATAATTTCTGTTTGGCTGTTAGGTTTTGTTATTTTGCTGGAAGATATAATCTTCTTTCGTTTTTTTCTCTCAATTGTAGTTTGCACGCCTTGAAGATGCTAGGAATGCCTTAAATCTTAATGGACAAGTAGACATTGCAGGTCGACCAATCAAGGTGATGCTTGTTTTTTCATTCTTATTTTTCTTCTTACCTGGGACAAGATAGAATAATTATATGCCTTTATGTTATATCCATAGGTGTCAACTGTTACTGATCAGCCAGGGATGCACGATGGTGGGACCAATGCCGCTGATTTTGATGATGACGATGGTGGTGGCTTGGTTAGTAATTCTTTCTCTTTCCTTTTCGGGATTTGTAGGAGGTGGAGAGGAAGGAGTCGATGGCTTTGCATGGAAGTTTATGCATATAATTTGTTCATATTACTAATGGGAATAAATGAAAAGTAGAGCAAGTTTGTATGTGCTCTGACACGATTGGAAAACAATTCGAAATATATCTCATAAAGCTAATCTAAATTTGTTTCAATCCAGTCACTGAATGCACGTTCTCGAGCAATTTTGATGCAGAAGTTGGATCGTAGTGGCACTGCTTCAAGGTTTGTCTGTGTTTCTCTGAGATTTTGTTCTTTATTATAGCAAGTTATCTTGGCTATTGTAATTCTAGCATCTGCCGATTGCAGTATAACCGGTACGCTTGGAACTCCAGCAGTTAGCGGTGGTGGTGGTCTTGCTCTGCCAGTTGCTCCAATCATTGGTTCTGCAGCTATCATTTCTCCTGCTGTTGCTTCTCTTATGCCTGGTCTTTCCGCTATAACTGTACCACAGATTCCCGCTCTTCCGACTTTGGATACAGTTGGCGTTACAAGTGAATGCTTACTGCTTAAGAATATGTTCGATCCTAAAATAGAGGTTTGTCAATATTTTTTTGGCCTAATACATCATTAGCCCCCTGAACTTGGTCCAAATAGCCAACTGCCTCCCTCAACTTTCAAACACACCCCGTTACCCCCTCAACTTGTAAAAAACACCAATTTGCCCCTGAATGCCACATGTCAGCTTTCGTTTTTCTCTCTACCAGAAGTTCACACGTGCATTCAGGGGCAAATTGGTGCATTCTTAAAAGTTTTAGGGTGCAAACTGGTGTACAGTTGTCAGTTGAGGGGGGCAGTTGGCTTTTTGGACCAAGTTCAGGGGGCTATCTATGTATTAGGCCTTTTTATTTTGTTGTTACAACACTCTTTTGGTGTTTGTTAGTTTTGTTCAAACAACATTTTTTTTTTTTGGCAGACAGAGCCAGACTTCGATTTGGATATTAAAGAAGACGTCCAAGAGGAATGCTCCAAATTTGGAAGTTTGAAGCATATCTACGTGGACAAGTAATTAAAGCTTCTACAACTTTATATATGGTATATGCCGATGATATCTGTCTTCTTCCTGAATCCTGACTGTTGTGTTGTATGAAACAGGAACAGTGCCGGTTTTGTGTATTTGCGATTCGAGACCATACAAGCTTCCATGAATGCACGACAAGCACTTCATGGGAGATGGTTTGCTGGCAAGATGATCACTGCAACATTTGTGGTACTCAATTCATTACATGTCCAATAACACTTCTCTTGTTGAATTTGATTTCAGAAAGAAAAAATAAATATTTCTATGTACAGGTCCCTCACATCTACGAGGCTCAGTTTCCGGAGAGTAGAGCATAGATGTCGGAATTAGAGAGGTCATTGCTTCGGAGATCCTCAATAACATTAGCTGGATTATTACATATTCATTATATTAGTGATCACAGGAAGAGTAGTTAGTTTTTCCCTTACTGTGGTTTGTAATTTTTCTAATGAATTGTTGATCCATTTCCTATGTTGAATTTTTAAATAGTAATTTGTCCCTAAGAGTTTAATTCTAGATCTTGAACTGTTTTGTTGTTTTTTAACGGAAGAAAGATGGTCTTATTGCATTAGATTAGAAGCAACAACTCTAATTGGAGGTGGATAAAAGTTTAACCAAGTACTCTTGCATGTCGAGGAATTAGCCGCCTTGATTAACAATGGACATTCGCATGTCGAGGAATCAACCGCCTTAATAAATTAGCATTGGGAGCTAAAAATAAATTAGCATTGTTTAGGTTAGGGTTTAGGGATGGCAATGCACCGTATCTTGATTTAATGTGGATTTTTATTTTCACCATTTCAAGGTTAATGCAAGCATAATTTACCTTGTGTCAGCGTTGAAATGGTAAAAATATGGGTTCGGATGAGATTTAGATCCGGTCAGTTGCCATCGCTATTTAGAACAGTTACTACCGCAAGAGCATCCATTTCCAGCATCATTTTGTTATAATGATGGTCTTTAAGTTAACTGAAAGTTTCTCCGCAATTCATCGCCTTCTCCTCTATCTGGAAGGAGGATAGATCTAGTAGTGAATACACGCTCCTAATGATCATGAACAATGCAGTCGTGTGCTCCAAACGTCGCCTAATTTTGTTGAGGCTTTCTCCACTTGTGAACAATTGGGTTCGAAAGACAATTCTCAAAACGATTGGCTGCTCTCCAATCACTCAAGAAGCCGAGCCCATGTCTGAAAACTTGTGAAGTGATTTTAAATTTTGAATTCTACACCCAATGATTCGGACGAGCCCAAATTGCCATCGAGTCTTTCCCTTTTGTTAGAACCCAGCTCCACCATTCAACCAAGCTACTAATCATCAAAGGCCAATCATCTGCAAAAATTTCAGACCACACTTTTTGCGCATAACAGTAGGTAACAAGGGCGTAAAACACAGTTTCGAGACCATCACCACACAAAGGGCAAATCGGATCAACTGGTACATAAAAATATTTAAAACTAGGTACAAATGAAAGAATCTCACTATGCATCAGAAATGATAATGATGTAAGGAATTCGAACTTATGCAAATATTTAAAATTTCAAATGAATTTTTCTAACTATAAGGTAGTGTTTTATTCGCCACATGGCTAGTTTATATGGATTTAAAACTCTGAAATAGGATAAGACTGATTGTTCGGAATTTTATTTATTGTTATTGCACATTTTATGTAAAAGTTATTTCATGAGTGTCATACAGTAATGGTTATTTCATTGATAAGATTGTGTGCATTGGTATTTGTATTGTAAATATGCAAATAATGCGCTAGAAATTGTTTGTGAATGGCTTCATTTTGCTTGTTGATTTTCAAAGTAAAGGTAACTATTTAGACGAGTTTGCTGTTGTTTTTTAAACTCTAAAAGCAATGGTTTCAAAAACCTTCTTCGCTAGACTTTCTAAGGTAACAGAACCTGTTCATTTGGTGGACTATGTTGGATCGGCTTCATCGAGCTTTTGATTAAAAATGTCAATCCAAATTCAGTTCAATCCCATACTTTAGAATTTCTGGTCCTGGTAGGGTTTACGATATCATTTCCAAACCCTGCTCACAGCCAATGGATACTTTTTTTTTAAATGCCCTAAATTATATTGATTGAAATTAATAGACAAATATATGTTAATTTTTCATATACAAATAAATTAAATTTAATACGCAAATATATAATAAATAAAATTATGATTCATCAGGCCGGGTTCGGACCGTGCTTGAGTATTTAGATAAGATCATGGTTGACCCATTAAATTTCAAGCTTTAACAGGTTCAGGCCATGTTTAGTGAAAATATGAATGAGCTCGAACCCGACACCTCCACCCCTAGTGAACAGGTATAGTGCCTAGGCTTGGATTAGTAATGACAAATTGGTCAATAGACATTTTTTTCCAAACTTTAAAAGCTGTTTTTCAAAAAGATTGTCTCATAACTAGAAAATGTTTATCACATAAGTTTTTTAATCAACATTTCTCGTATTTGGAAAATTAATTTCAAACTGACCTACAAATACAATACAAAATCTTGCTCGTTTAGAAATTTTCAAATCCTATTTTAGTACAACAATATTCATTTTAAAATATGGATACTACGAGTCTACGACCTTGCGTTAATTCAATTATTCATTAGATTATGCAAATTACCTAAATAATAGGTGTGGAATTAGCTCCCCAGTTTGGCTTTTTTGTAAAGGGGAAATTGTTGTATTTTACCCCATATAGGTTTTCTATTTACTAAATACTCCCAAATACATCCAATCATTGTATACCCCCCTCCCCCTTCTTTTATTGAACGTAAAACTCATTCTAATATCCTCAACAATCAAATTAAAACCACCAAGGCAATCTGCTCCTTCTCCCAATCCAGCTGTCCAACCGCCGGATTTCTGCTCCTCCTCCATTCCACCAGTGAATGCTCCATCCCCGCCATCTACAATCATTCTCCGTCGGATGCTCCACCTCATTGAATAGATTGAATTGAGGACGAGATTTAACCAAACTGGTAACTGTCAAAAAAGGGATTTCTCGTAGCAAGGTACAGATCCCTTTAATGGTTGATTCAGGAAACTGATATGGATTTTTTTCTTGTGATGATTGACAAGATTTGAATTGAAAACTCAAATTGTCAAAACCCGAAGGTTTCGATAATATTTCTCACAGGGAATACGAAAGCTGGTCAAATAGCGACGGAGCTCTTTGCTGACGTCATACCAAAAAACTGCCTAGAAATTTTGTGCTCTCTATACCGGGAAAAAGGGAATTGGAACAGCAGGAAAGCCTCTAAAATATAGGGCATCCTTCCACAGAATAATATATGAAGTTTGCTGATGAAAACTTGAAGCTAAAGCATACAGACTATCAATGGCAAATTCCGGACCAACACCAAAGTGTTGGCTTGATGGAAGGAAAACATGTTGTATTTGGTAAGTTGTTGATTGTTGTCAAGGCCTTAGATGGAGAAGGCTGATGGAAAACATGTTCATTTTGCCTATCAATCTTATTATGCAAGGCTGTTGAAAAGAAAAATTTGTTTTCTTTTTGCTGAGAGAATGAAGGAACAAAAACCTTATTAGAATCAAAACACCAGTGTTCTTTGTTGAACCTTTACTATTATTTTTATTTGCCACGTTTTTTATCATTATGGCTGCAATACCATTTGCAAATGTCATATACTCATGATTTCATAGGAATTTGATTTTATTTTTTTGGCTTGTTAGTTAATGAATCATACGTCTGCCAAACACTTTATGTCAGCTTTTTGGTTTAATATTTGTTGAAAAACGTACCTTTGTCAGGTGGAAGTATATCTTCTTTTAGTAAAAACTATACATATTTTAAGTGAAATTGCACCTTTTTTCAGTAAGGTCCGAACTTTTCCATGATAATAACCTGTTCCTGTCCTATTAAACAAAATCTATCAAAAACCTCAAAATGCCACATTGCTATAAAAAAATTGTTATTATCCACCATTTGAGCATTTTTATGCAACACTATTGTAACACAGAATCCGAACAATATATGGCTGCTGGATTTTGCATGAATTTTCATTTCCCAGATTCGTCAACAGCAACATCATATTTACCCTTACAAAGAACAATTCTACAGCTACTAGCAATAATCAGAATGTAGAATTGATGAATAAAAAGATTGAATAGAAGAATAACTGTATTGGAGGTTCAATCAAGGATAAAAAAAAGACTTAAATCCAACACCTTCGCTAATCTAATGATAATATCAATGCAGTTTTTAGTTTCAATGACTCAATTCGTGCGAATAACAAACATTAAGTATTTCTATTGACATAAAAAAAACTTTTATGACCTTAGTGAACCCCAAAATAGAAGTTAATCTATACAATTGGACCAACAGTCGAATCATATTCACAAAATTCATCGATTCATTTATATATACTAATTTACTTGTTAATATTATATCTATTTTAATAATCCTATCAATTTAGTTATTTCATTTATATAATCAAATTTATCCCCAGCATTCGTAGTCAGTTGCCACTAATAATCATGGTGCAAAGTGCCCGAAATTGAAAAAAAGTTAAACTTTTTTACAAACTATAGGAGAAAGTATGCACAAGTAAAAAAAAAATAAAACTTAACCATACTAACTGAATACAGTTTACAGTTGCAAGAGATCAAATGGTCTGAAATACTACAATAGACATGAAAAAACAAACAAAATATTGTTAAGATTTATCTCATAAGAAGCTTCCATACCTCTCGCACATTGGAAGAGCCGTCAGCCACTTCAGCTACCAGACTCGAATTCATGACTCCTACACGAATCATATGCTGACATCATTTTCGAACTAATTCAACAAAATAAAAAAAAGCCATACATCCAAGTTCAAGAATTACATTGAGCCTTAATCTATACATTGTGAATTAGCATTACACAATGCAGAACAGCAAAAACAAAAATAGAACAATTTAAGACACTACAAACTGCCATTCACACGTTTTTCCCATTTTTCTTGAAGAAAATATCGAAACAAGTAAATGTAAAGCTGGGCGATTATCAGGGGATAAGAAGTCAAACAAAATAGAGCTAGTTACTCACCATCTTTCTCTAACATAGAGAGGAATTGTCGAGTTCCTCCACCAACTCCAAAATAATGTTTTTTGGCTGCCATATATACAACACCGCCAGAGCGGTGGATACACTGCAGCAGAACAATATTGTTGGGCCTCAGAAATCACAAGTTATTATTAGCAAAATTTTTAACAAAAAGAATACCTTCTTTATTAGTCCATAGAGATTTTGTTGAGCAGATATTGAGTATATTGTCTCTGCCATTAGGATTATATCATATCCAGATTCCAGATTTTGCCTTGAGCTACAGTTTTCGTTTTCATTACTCTGCGTGTGAGGCAGACATTGATGAACTTCACTCCAATCACCGGCGAAGAAACGGATTTCGTTTGGTGGATCACAATTTGTCTCGTCTGATAATCTTTTCGAGAGATTTACATTTACGTTAGGAATAGTAAGAGATCGCAGGACTTCAGCATTGAAGTCCTGAAAGTGTACAACTGCTGCACCCTGAAGCACTCAAAAAGGTCAAATCCGAAAGTTTCACAATAAGTTTTACATATGATACTTAGGGCCAATTTGGAATTGCTTTTCCAGGCTGCTGTCCCGAAAAGTTCCGTTTTCAAGCTTTTGCATGCTGGTGTCCAGATAAGCCCCGGAAATCAATAGCAAAAGACCTTAATTAATTAGTATTAAGAATCAGAATCTTTTGTCCAACGCCAAAATATGTTATTCTATGAAAAGTTTGCCAACAGAGCTTTTTGCGATAGCAGCTGTGACAGCAATCACAAACAGGACCTTAGATACTGTAAAATGAAGTGCGAATCTACCTCGAGGCAAGCAAAGATTCCAGGAAGCCCATGACCACAGCCGAGCTGAATATTGAACACAGAGAAACTCAAATAAGAATAGAGTCATTAAAACAAGAGGGATGACATGTACTTCTAAGCAGTGACATAACTAATCCCCGCATAAATTTTAAACTCCAAAAGCTCTAGAGCACTTGCTTCGCAAATTCAGTTTTGCTTAACCAGATAGATATGCAATTATAATGATATGCACATAATAAAACCAGACAAGGAAAACAAAAAATTACAGAAAATAATAGAGGAAACTCCAAAGTGGTACTTCTGGTTTCTACCTTCCTTTTTTTTAGTGAATTACACGTTTTACAAATAAGTTTCGACAATAGATATCACAGCATTCAATAAGTTCTAGGTTATGTTCTTCGATAAAAATTATATTTCAAAGTAAAATCAGCTAAACAAAGACCATAAAAAACCTCATCTTTCATGCAAGTGTAGAAGTGTGAATTTACACGGTGCTTTTTGCTTTTCTCCTCAAAAGTTAGCGTCATTATTAGGATATCAGCAGATAGTTATTGGGTTAACGTTTATTAAAATTTAAAAACAGACACCAGCTTATACCTCTGGTTGCAACCAATGCTTTCATTTTCATGGAATGGAGTTTAGCAAACTCCAAGAGCCATCTCAACTTGAACACAAAAATCTAATCTCTTCCCATTTAGTTCATTTCCTAAACCAGATGCAGCACAAATTTGAGCAATTTATTCATGCGTCAATTCAGATTGGTTGAAGTTTGTAACTCGTATATTTTGTTATGTTTACTAAGGTTATTGTAATTCATAATCGAAGCGTAATGAATAAGAAGAGTTACACAAGGAAACCAGGACCTGGGGCAGCATAAAAATTGGCTAGTGTAAAGGATAAGCCCTTCACATACCAAGAGAGAGAGAACAATGGAGAAAATATGGGGGAAAAGAGAGGGAATTAGAAAAGAAATCTTATTAACCACCAACATGGAGACTCTAAAAGAAAACCATAAGATCACATCTAAGTGTGTGGCACACAAACAATGAAATGTTTTACATTATAATCAGCAGATTCCATGTTTCCACCAAGAAAAGTGTTCCTCTTCAACATATTGGTAGTTAATAATCTTAGAGTTGATAGCATAATGCTTCATTACTAGATTAATTGTGCATCTCATCTCATCAGTAATGCTCGCAATACAATTCATACATAAAAGATGCGTCTGAACCCCATAAATTCTCTATTCCGTTTCGAGACAAAGACAATACAGCATCTGAAAAGTATGAAGCAGAGGCAATCAAATAGATATCAGGAGCAAACCTCTAAAACTTTCTTAGCAGTGAATGATAAATTCCCAGTTTGAGCCTCTGAACGGAGAGCTTTAATGAGGTCCAGCGAACCTTCCCAAAGCTTCAACCCTCCTAAAAATCAAAACAAGAACAAACATAAGTATTTAACAAACTCCAAAGTCCAAATCAGAAGTAAATAAAACAAATTATCCCACCTTCATATACACCGGGTACTAAATCAGAGTTAGGCAACCCAAAAACTTCCTTGGTGCTAACCCGTCCCTTAAAAGAAGAAAACTCAAATCACATCAACAACCAAATTCAAGATATTATAGTAACATTAGGCAAGCATTTTAAGTTTGAATTAACTTCAGGAAAATGTAACAAAAGCAAAGAGTCAGGAAACAAACAAGAGGACGGAAACATTTGACCTTACCTTGAGCAAAGTGAGACCGTCCAAGTCCAGTGGCTCGACTGAGCATTTTAATGTAGAAGAAACCTTCAATGTAAGAGAGAATCAGTTAAATCAAGCTGTCACAACAATCAATTGATTTCTAATGTGTGGAATAGATGACGAAATTTATACCTCAGAAGAATGAACCTCGATGGGAGGAGGAGGAGGAGGAGGCGGAGGAGAAGGAAGATGATCTTCGAATAATCCTAATCCCACACCACCGTTTGAGGCGGAGAACAATTGGAATCCCGAGGAGTTTCCGGCCATGCTCTTCTGTCACGCTTGCTCCGTATAGCTGCTGCAAACTAGCAAGCTGGGTTTCCTGTTTTTGGGCTTTTTCTTAACCACCATTTTCGTCCCTAAAGTTTTAGCCTATTTCAATTTAAACCTAATTGAGTCATCGAAAATTCAACATGAACGCAAATTCTCTAAGGTCTGGCTTGGAATTTGTGTAATTCATTTGCAAATTTAACGAGTGGAAATATAGAATTAGAAAAATTTATCAAGGTAGATTGAAAAATAGAAAATATTTGTTTTGTTACCAAATTTTTCAATTTAAAAAATTGGAAACAGTTCTTTTGATTTTTTTCTATGTTAAGCCTAGTAACATAAAACAATTTTCTTGATGTTTTTTTTTGGAATTTTCCAAATTGAAGAACACAATTTTTATCTTACCAGCATAATACTTCATTACTTACATTTTTTATTCTAATATGCGTAGTTATATAATTACTTGTTAATAACTAACAAATAAATTTTTTTATTAATATTTTTTATTTTTTTTATTAGATTTAGGGTTTAAGGAAGGAAGTATGTCAAACTTTGTTGCACCCTTAAATATTTATATAATTTTAATTTATTTATTTTGTTTATTCTTAATCACCATATAACTTTTTATTGCATAATTTTTCTACTTAATTTAATCTAATTTATATATATTTAAATAATCTCTTCTTTAAAGTAATAAAGCTTAAACTTATTATTAAATATTTAAAAATGAATAAATTAAAAACTAGACATAATATGCTTTCTAATTTTTAATTCATTATTTATTAAAATTTAGACATAACGTGCTTTCTAATTTTGTATTCATTATTTTGAAAATAATCAAACATAAAAGTTTAAATAAACGACAACTAAAAAATGAAAATGAAACCCCTATACTTTGGTCTAGTGATCACCATTCTTAAAGAATTTAAGAAGTGTGAGGTTCTGGGTTCAAATCCCCCAAATAACAAAATTGACAAAAATGATACATTATTTTTAAAATAAGGAAAATGAAACAATTTTCTAAATAAAAAAATACTTTGAAATTGTCATTTTTAAGTCAATGTCAAGTTATAAATGAATCAACAAATATTTATAAGTGAAATAAAAGTATCTCAACTTTATTATAGATTTGTTTAAAATTTATATTTGTTGTTTTAATTTAATTTGTAATATTTTTCATGTCATTTATAATATATTTAACAATAAAATTCAAATATGATATTGATATTTAAAAAATAATAATAAATAACAGAAAATACAAAAACACGTTTTCTATTTTTCAATTTTCTAATCGGAAAATAAAAAACTGGAAAAATGAAAAGAAAGCGAAAATAAAAAAGAAATTAGTTTAACAAGAGTAAACTTAAAAAACAAGTTATTCTAGTTTAAATGATAATAATATACTTTTTTTTTATGGTTTTTATGTTATTAAAATCGGAGCAGGTAAGAGAAAACTAGATCATGCCTATTCAAATCAAGAAAACTCGGAAAACCAGTCTATACTTGACTCTCTTTTTTCTATCACGAGGTGTCATGATGGATCCTAATAATGAATCCTTGATCACCATTTTGGGGGTGTCGGGCAGGCTGGTTGGTCATAAGATTTAAGGTTGCTCAATACACATTCTCATGATTTAATCTCCGGTGAACGTTTAAGGATGGACTAGTCCTTACTATTAGACCACACCCTTGAGGTTAACCCGATTCTCTCTTTCAAAGCTCAATAACCTAATTTCGATCACCAATTTCATTTTCGCTCGCACGAGAGTGTTATGACTCTTCAACTCGGGTCACCGTTTCTATTTTCTTTGGCTCGAACCCAATTCTCTCCATTTTCTATTAATTTCCTTGGAGTCTTTACATCTCAAAACCAAGATTCTCTCTTTCCCCAAAATTTCTCAATCACTATCTCATAAATTTCCTAATATGGTGTAAGAATTAATAGTTGACCTAATGCATAGTTTATCCCCTGAACTTGTCATGAAAAACCAAATGCCCCCTGAACATTCAAAAGCACCTCACCACCCCTTGAATTTAATAAACTACATAATTTTACCCCTCGTATGTGACTACATATGGGGAGAGTGCAACCCACTCGCCACCACGTGGTACAAAGAAAAAGTCAAACATATAAAAATTCAATAAATGGCATATCAAAGAACCATGAATAAAATTCATTCAAGAACTTTAAAAATATTATTTTATCAAAAACACCATATTCCCTAATTCATTCATATCCTGAATCCCACATAACGAACAAATAACTTAAAATCTCAATCTTTCATTAATCACCCTTCATATACAGTACTACAAACTATCTATAACTGAGAAATTTGAAATTAAAGTTTTGCCCAAACCATCAATTCCTAGGCGAAAGTCGCACTTCGCCATGATCTGTTAGTTTTAGGTCTTCAAAAAACTATCAAAAGTTAATTAAATAAAACCAAGCTATACAACAACAATGGTGACAGAGAAAAAAAAATATAGACAGACAAAATTGACCAAAATTGAAAGGTAATGCGCCGGAGAGCACAATCTTCAAGTAGTCGGAAAGCGAAATAATACAGACCAGTTTACTTTGTTTGAAACTTTAACGTTAAAGCTCTGCAAAAATCGTTCTTACGAGCATCAAAATTTGAGATTTCGAACAACAAAACGGCGACGAGCATCGGAACAATGACAACGATGACGGGCAGCAGTGGAACGACGCTGAGGATGAGAAACGGAGGAACAAACGAGCAATGGAGGAAGAGATTGGATTTATGGATGTAATGGGTTAGGGAAAGAAATGAAGAACAACGACGAATTAGGAGAGCTTTTAGGGATTTTTGGATTTTTATATTTAATATTAATTTTATTATTTTTTGAATTTCTTTTAGTCAATGACTGACCTTGACTGTCAATAATTGCCACATCACATGCCACATAAGAAGAAATAGGCGAATATATGCATTTTTTACAAGTTCAGGGAGTAACGAGATGCGTTTCAAAGTTCATGGGGACATTTGATTTTTCGGGACAAGTTCAGAGGGTAAACTATGCATTAAACCATGATAGGTTAATAGCTATGAGATATGCGTGTTATTCAAATGCTCTCTAAAGGTTATCAACTCTTAAATAATTTGTAGAGAATGAATGAGTTTACACAGTTTGTTCTCATTATGTGTTGGTATTGTGAATCACTCTCCAATAGGGATGGTAACGGATCCTGGACCCGGTCCAGATCCGGATTCGGATCCGTTTTTAGGGTCTGGATTTTAATTTTATAGATCCGTCGGATCCGGGTCCAGGAAAACGGATACGGATCCGGGTCCGGATTTTACAATGAAACCTGGATCCGTAATTAAAGATTAATTGTACTTTTTTATTTATTATTTACTCTGAAAAATATTGAATAATTAATATTATTTGAGATTCATGTAAATTCAATTGCATAAACATAATTAAATAAGCATGTAAATTATTTAAAATAAGGTGAAATGTACA
This sequence comes from Euphorbia schlechtendalii, assembly GCA_949673415.1. Lineage (NCBI taxonomy): Eukaryota > Viridiplantae > Streptophyta > Magnoliopsida > Malpighiales > Euphorbiaceae > Euphorbia > Euphorbia schlechtendalii. The sequence goes on along the minus strand of CATIWQ010020012.1, from coordinate 21,076 downwards.
AGTATGGAAGAAACTAAGAATTTGATATTAATTACATGGACCCGGATCCGTTGGATCTAGATCTGGATCCTAAAATTATGGATCCAACGGATCCGGGTCGAATCCGGGTCCAATATATTCAAACGGATCCAGACTGGGTCCAAGATGGACTCGGTCCGGATCCGGCCCGTTGCCATCCCTACTCTCCAATCCTATATTCTCACTTTTCACTACAAATTCTATTTTATTTTATAATTTGAAATTGCTATGGTATTTTTTCTCTAACCCTGCATCCTCAAATTTCACTTCAAATTAAAAACCATGAATATAAAGTAATAGTAATTTTTCAAAAATAAAATAAATTTTCCTATAAATAAAAGAATATTAGATTTTTAATTATATATTCAAAGCATAAGAATTTCTTTTTAAAAATAAAAACAATAAAAAAAGTTTTAAAAATGAAGTTTTGAATAGTGCAACTTCAAATTTGAAATGAAATTATTCACACTTCAAAATTTGAAAATAAAAATAACGTGAGTTTGTAGAATTTCATTTTATTGACAACTCCAAATCTCACTTTAGAGATACATATAGAAAATTACAATTGGAGATGATTTTAAATCAGTCACTACTAGTGACCATCATTTTTTTTAATGACCCTAGATTTCTTCGAACTTTGAAATTTGTCTCAAAGTGCAAGGCTATTAAAGTAAAAGATGATATATTTATTGGATTCATTAAAGTTTAATAAGGGCAAACTTAAAAATCAAGTTCTGGACTTTCAAAATTTTGTAAAATAGTTTATTTGAATTTTTTATTTTGCATAAAGAGATTGTAGTTTCAAGTTTTTGCAAACAAATGATAATAATTTTTTATATAAATAATAATGTTGAATCAATTCAACATTTCCATATTTTAACCATATTATTTAAAATTTATAAATCAAAATTTAAGTAATGTTCGGAGATTTTTCATTTTGTTATGAATTTTTAAAATCATCGTTAGATATTAATTAAAAATAATGTTTGTACTTCTAAGAAAATTACAAAATTTATAACTAAGGTGTATTGTATTTTTATGTATTAATTTGTAAAATTTCAATTCAAAATAGACAAGATTATCCTTCTTTCTTACATAATTTTAGATTTGGGATCCACATTTTCCTTTCTTTGCCAACTTTTGAAATTATAAGCACCATTTTGTAAAAAAAATATTAATTACCTTTTTTTTTTTTCAAAACAGTTTAACCAAAACATGTTTTAATTTGCACCGATTAAAATTCTCTGACATATCCAAAAATAGGATCAAATCAATAAATTATTGTAATCTTTAATTTCTATGTTTAACTATAAAATCTGTATGTGAATTTATATAACAGTATCCTTTAAAAATTAATGATTTGATTAACTTATGGTAAATTATATTATTATTTTTAAATACTTTTACAATATGTTTGATTATTATAAAAAATTTTATAAATAAAATAAAAAATCTTAAACCTATTTGTCGTCTGTCCCGAAGTACCTTTCTCCCATTTTGAATGTCTAACATAATTCACAAATTGTTGAAAATATAATAAAAATGATAATGATGTGCATCATCAACTATAAACTTAATTATAATATGTCAAAGCTTTGATTTTTTAGATTAAATTATGTCATTGCATTCTACATTCTAAGGACTTACCAATAATATATTACATGACTAAAATGGATTAATAATTTATAAGAAATTGAAGTTTAAAAGTTTTGAACATAGTCCGATTTTGCATGATCATGATTGAAACAACGTGTCATGATCGCAACAAAGGATTCACGATAGCAACAAGGGTCAAGTAGGCAAGTCAGAAGGTCTGATGAGTTACGGTCACGATCAATGCTGGTCACCACACATATACATTACATAAATTTCACTTTTGCCCCTCTTCAATTTTAATTATACTATGTGAAACTTCCACTTTTCTCTTATCTCACAAACCGATAATTTTTTGGAGATGTTATTTAAAACTTTTTATTCATCTAATTTTTATTTATAAAACTATACGGTGGAGACATAATGTAAAAAATATAATAAAACTATAGTGAAACCATAACTTATTTTGTTATAGTGTGCTTAGAGTTATTATAGTTCATTTAGTTATATAATAAAATTTACTAAATATACATAACTCTAACAATATAACGGTCAACTTTGACATCATATAAGTAAATTATAATTAAATTGTAATGACACTACAGGAAAATTGCATCATTTTGATAGAATTTAAGTAAACAATACACTAACTATAAGAGAACTATGTATAATATTATTATAGTTTTAGTATTATGTCAGACTGATCTAGTTTCGAAGAAAATGAGATTAATATAATATTTTAAGCGGTGTATAATCACCGATCTAATTTGGTTATGCAATTCTAACAAATTAAGTTGTTAGCGAATGTATGTAGCTAGTTCACATAAAAATATATTCAGATGAATGTAGGTTCTTAGAGATTGTTGAAGTAATTTGAAAGTATTAATCAGTGAAGTATGTGAAAAATGGATGTGCCATTTTCTTTGACTAATTAGGAGACAATTGGAGAAAGCATTCATTAGGTGGTGGTCTCCCAATAAATGCATACAATTAAAATGAATTCGTGAAGTCCTATTTACATAGGACAAATGGCTAATTTTTTTGACGGGAAAAGGATCCGGGTATTAGCATAAAATATCCCAACTAGGTTGACACTCCCTAAAACTAGCGATCAAACAAGGTCAAACCTTTATTAATAATAATAAGAGACGCAATTCTCAAGGAGAGAACAAAGCAAAATCCTTGGGTTTACAAATAAGTCTAAGATCGAGAAACAAAAGCTACATCTATTACAATGAAAGATGAACCAACATAAATGAATGAATACTCAAGAGAAAGATGTCGGTTGGATCAAGCACTCCCTAAAAAAAAAATTCGCCTCTTCCATAAGGATCAAGTTACGATGAACCATAGAGACGTCCTGAAGTAAAAGCCATGAATTGTGTAATTGCAAGTAACCAGAAAATTCACAAGATACAGGGTGATACATATTCTTGGTTGAGTGTCCGTGTGAGTTAAGAGAGAATTAAGTTCGGTAAATTTCTTGCTTGAGCGTTGTGCGAGTTTATAGAGAATTGAGTTTAGTATTTTTCTGTAGGTGTATCGGGGTCATCAGGGAGTGTAAACACTTTAGTGGTTTTGTAATCTTAAATATTTCTTAGTGAAATTTCTTTGATTGTCAATTTTGGCATAGGCAATCAGGTCGAACTACGTTAAATCCTTGAGTCTATTTATTATTTTTCTTGCTTAATTTTATTCTCCATTTACCAATTGAATTATATCCTGAGAGAGTAACATTTAAGAGGTAAATAATTGTGCGATATTCTTAACAATTGGTATCACTAATATTTTTTTATCAGTGTATTTTAAGGTGAAATTTTTAGCACTCTTGGAGGAGCAGTTTAGAAAATTTATTTGATCGTTTACAGCCAACAATCAACGATGCGATATGAAGTGAAGATGTTTCATGACAAGAATGATTTTAATTTATGACAAATTAACATTATGACATTGTTGGTTCAATAAGGACTGTTAAAAGCACTTGAAAGGGAAGAAGCTCTGCTAGAAAAATATGACGAAGGTAAAATTTATGAGATTCTCAAAAAAAGAATGAATTCCAATCTTGTTGGTTCTTTCTAACAATATTCTAAGAGAAGTTGTTGGAAAAAGTACCGATGTTGACTTATGGAAGAAGTTGGAGTCACTCTATATGACCAAGTCATTCATCAACCATTTGTAGTTGAAATAACTTTTATATTCTCTATGGATGCAAGAAGGATCTTCGGTGAAAGTTCATCTTGATGGATTTTAAAGATAAACTTGGATACGAAAAATATTGATGCCACAATTGATGAAGAAGACCAAAAAATGATGTCGCTGTGCAAGTTGCCATCCTTGTATGATAATTTCATCGATAACATAATTTTCAGTCAAGACACCATCACGATGGAAGGTGTCAGATCAGCTTTGAACTCAAAAGAGCTGTAGAAGAAATTTGATGGTGATGAATATTAAGATTCGATAAGGATTATGATCATGGGAGGTAGATTTGACAAAAAGAGATCTGGTAGCAAATGGAAATCCAAATTCAAGGAGGTCAAATGTTATTAACATAATGAAAATGGACACGTAAAAAAATATTATCCAAAGAATAAAGATAAGAGAGATATCAACTCAAATGATTTTTGTAACGAGTCAAATGTTGCACTAAAAGAATTAACTTCAATGATGTCATTGATATGCTAATAGTGTTTGAAGAAAGTACAAGAGATGCATAGATTCTTGATTCCTCTTGTACGTTCCGTATGTCCCACAACAAACATTGGTTATCTACTCATCAAGAAGTTGATAGTGGAAAATGATTACTTGTTAGTGTTGGTCCGTAAAGAGGCTAATAACGACAGCAGAAGGGGGCGGGTGAATGCGTTAACTTGGTTACTTTTAAACTTTTTCAAATTTGTTTGCTAAGATCAATTTTTATATGCATGCTGAGTATGCGTGCTGGGTGTGATATAAAAACGTATAAACTGGTCAGCTCAACTGGCACAGTTTATCTTCAATCCTTAGCTGAGTAAAACTTACTCAGTACGGATTGGATAACAAGCTTATAAGAGAAATGATAGAGATGAATGAGCAGATTGCTGAAAAAGCAAAGCGCTTAGAGTTAGAACGATTACACTTGAGATTTTATCCTGGTTTGGCCCCTAGCCTACCTCAGTCCCCGGATACCATTTCCGAGCTTTAATCCACTAATGATTCATTCCTTCAATAGGCGAGAAGCCTTTACAGCGGGTAGACTCTATTACAGAAAGTACCTTCCTTTCTATCTACCACTCAACTCAGTTTGGGTACCCTTCCCAAACTGACACTCAAGATTTGAATGAAATTTATCGAACTAAATTCAACTTACAAGATGTTGAATCCTTACAATGTAAAATCTACGAGTGATTCTCTCTATTACAAACAGATAATGCGATTCAATGTTTGCTGATTGTTTGCTGGAGAATTTCTTTGAAAGTAGGGAAAATTGTCACAGAATTAATGCTCTTAGGAAATTCAAGGCGATTGACCAAATTTGAACGTCTTCTTCAGTCTTCTATTTATACGTTGAAGCTTTGAGAAGTAGCCGTTGCAAACTTTGAGGATATCGTGGATCTTTAATTTCTCATCTCTTTGAATCTTTCAGATCTTCCTGTTGGAGATAGATTTCAGGACGTTTAGAGATAGGAGTTGAATGTTGAGGCGCGATTTGTTTCCATTTACAAATTCTCATTTGTCTTCAAGCAATCTGGATCTTGAGAGGTACGAGCTAGAATGCAACGTGGAGTCCTTCCATTAGATGACATTGATGACGTTGCGAGAATCGCGCGGAGACATTTGAGACGCGACGCATTTAACAGAATAATTCCTTTTTGTTGGATTTAAGTAAGGAATCTCTGAAGCTCCGTACAGACACGTTTAATGTTGTGAGGACCATAGGAATCTTTCTTGATTTTCAGTGTCTTTTTCTCCTACAAAGTAGCTGAAGAATATCCTATTCCTTTACAAATGACGTTAGTAGTATACGTGTTATAAAGTCTCTACATGTCACGATATTACTGCCTTTAAATAAATAAAGTAGAGCTCAGCATGTAGTGAGTGAGGATAAACCTGAACTACGTAGTAATCAGCACAGACTCAGCTTTTCCTATACTAAGTCATAACATAATTAATTACTTAGCACAACTGAGCTATTTACCCTTAAACAAACTCAAGTCAGCTTAATTAATTAGGAGTATACTTAGTACTCAATTGATTTCACTATCCTAGATAGTTTACTATTTCCAAAACTCTTAAGTACTATGAGGTACTATTAACTTGGGTTCTACAATCTCCGCCATTTTGGATAGATAGCAAACTGGGTAGTAGAAAAAGTTAATTGAATATATAGTTCAGAGATATCAGAATACCTAAAAGCGATGTAAGAGCTCCCTTATGCTGAGTGACTTCCCTTAGTCAGCTTGAACACCCCCACACTGAGTGAGTCTTTCTTCAAGCAGCTTAGCTCCCCCATACTTAGAGGATTTCTTCTTTGATTTGGGACTTTATCTTACTTCAGCTTATCTTCAAGGTTTTGGTCTTTTATATATTTTCCTGTACCAAGAAAATCTTAACTTGAGGGGGAAAACTTGTATTTTATTGATTATTAAAATGAACTTAGTCAGTACATGATAGATATCTTGAGCTAAGATTACACTAGGTCCTATTACAAGTCTTCTACACAACTACAGAGAAACTAGCCTAAGCTAATGCTTGCGAGTTGAAGTAGAAGAAGAACCATGCTTCCCATGCTTGTCCGGATTAGATCTCTACGACTGGCTCTTAGAGGGATGAAGTGGATGCTCATGCCTAGGAAGAGCCGTTCTGAAAGCGTCTTCAGCTACCTTCTCTCCCTTTGCTATCTGACCTTAAACAATTTAATCTAGGTAAATATTAAAGGTGTCAAGTGCAACTTGGAAACTTTTTTGCTAGTCTATGATTCCAGGGGATATCTCTTGCTCCAATTGCTCCTTACCTTTGGTAGAGAGGAAATCTTAGTCATTCAGCTCACTAAGAAGAAGATGATGGCACCTTGAGAGATGAGCAATTTGATCAAAGCCTTGACTTGCAAACTGTTGAAAACATTGTAGAGGCCTCAGAAGTCCGTTGCTGTTAGTGCAATTTTCAGCTGGTATTCGATGTCAAGAATCTTTGGGCAAATGGAGGTGATGGTTTTGGAGGTATAATCAATGTCTCTGCCATCTAGCTCTCCTATCTTCAGTAACGAATCAGTCTTCTTTGGAAGATCCTCTACTTTGGATTTCATGACGTTGAGCTTGGAGTGGATAGTCATTCCAGTCTCTAGGCAAAGGGGCTCGCTTAGAGGCGCACTAGGCATAGGCATGTCTGGAAAAATCTTTCCCATCACGGATACAAGGAACTTCTATGAGGAAGATACTTTCTTTGTGATGTGATATAAGATCTCCCTTTGAATGGTGTCCATTTTGTTACTGAGAGGATGAAGATCAATGATATGGGCTTTATCCAAATTCGTAGGTATGTTCTTCAGCAACTTCAGGATTTCTGCTTGCTTGTTATCATGGCCAAGAAGAAGCTTGGACTTAGACTTAACAAGCTTTGCAATGCTGTGGCCTATGTCCTTCATAGTTGTCACCTCTTTGGTGAGGTCTTCAATCTTGTGATTGTTGAGCCTCTTTATTTTATCTTGCTCCCTTCCGAGCTCATGGATCTATGTCACTTGAGTAGCCATGTTAGTACTCAGGAGATTCAGCTGCTTAGTATTAGCATTCACACTACCCTTTATCTTTCTTGCGATAACATTTGCTAACACAGTAGATGTGGGGATAGATGCAGTATCTGCCCCAAGCTGGGCTGCAGAATCCATTAACCCATTCAAGATGAAGACCATCTTATCAACCAAGCTTTTAACACTCTCTTTCGCCAAATGATTTCGAATAGCCAACAAGCTACCTTGAATCCTCTCAAACTCGTCAAAGTATAGAGATTCACTAGGCACACTTGTGTGCTGTTCGAACTCAAGCAAATTTACCTTGGGTTTGGATGATAAGTCCATCAATTCTTGAGCTAGTAGCAATTTGCTTACTACTCCATCTAACTCAGCATCAGTCCTGAGCATTGGAAATTTCTTTCTAACTAACTTATGAATCTGAGCCAGGAAAGATGTATCAGCCATTTCTTGCTTTCTACTGGATTCAGGTGTTTGATCACTTGCTTTTCCTTGCTGAGCATAATTCTCAGCATTAGGAACTTCCCTAACCAGAGGGGTTAAGGGGGTTGTGGATGGGTTTGAAGAAACTGTAGGTTTAGGAATATTTACTGAAGAAGGGATTGGCTTAAGTGGAATAGAAAGTACAATGGCTTGAGAAAAAGTAGGAATGGTTTGAGAATGTACAGGAGAAGGTGTAGGAGTATTATGTACTAGAGAAGGAAAAGAATCTTGGCTGTTGGAGGGTGAAGAAATATGAATAATTAGGGAATGTGCAAATGTAGAAGAAGAAGAAGGAGAGGTGGTTTTCTGCATTTCACAAGAGTAGAGCCTAAGGGATTTGAAGGATTTACAAGAGAAGAGTTAGGATTTTTAGGAACCTCTGGGTTGGCTGTTTGATCCATGCATGGATCAGCCTGAGGTTTCTCATGCTGAGGAGTAGATTCCTCAACATGAATGAATTTGGGTGTGGGGATGATGGATTCCTGAGGATCAGACTCTCCAACATCCTCCTCACTACTCACCACCTGCGCATTTTTTTGCAGTGGCCTTGTGGTGCCAGAACGCTTTTGTTGAATTCCCTTTAGCTTGGTAAAAAACTCCTTGAATGTTCTCAGTAGCATTAGACACATCCTGGTCCTCTTCTTTGAGTTTCTTGGCCTCTCCTTGCTACTCAGTATCATCTGAGAATACCATTTTGCGCTTCCTTTAGTGCAAGGACTCATTGGCCTCAACTTCATCTTCTTTCTCCTTAGCTTGATCCTCAGCTTGCAGCTTTACCTTCGCTTCTCTTTGAACGTTGGTTTTGGCTACCATCTTCCTTCGTTGGTCCTGAACATGAACTTCATTGGATTTGGCTGGACTCTTCCCCTTGGCCTTAGAGGAAGCAACCTTTTGAGCTGTGGAGGAGGTGGTAGGGATCTTCTCAAAGATGGTTGAGATTGGAGCATTGTCAGAATTGGATCCATCCTTGAAGTCTGCCACAACGGGATCTTCCTCCTCCTTGTTGATGTCCACATGAAATACTGTCAATACGCACTTTTACTTTTGCTTATGTTGTGCTTTGGTGTACCTAGCATGGACTTGATTGTAGGTTAGTTTGCTGAAGTGAGACATCTCCAATTTTCTCTTCACAGGAAAAACTGATCTACCGGACTCCCCCAAAAACTCGCCCAAATCGACTTTCACTACCCTCATTATCTCGGATATGAGGTAACCATAGTGATAGATGGTAGTAACTTTGGTCAAGTGATGAAGAATCAGCACTGGCCAATTAAGTTTCTCACCCTCTACCATATGGTAGGCCACACATCGCTCGAAATAAGTGTAGCTAGTCAATGAGCCAGCCTTTGGCAGCAGTAGCTTCACCACCATGTCATGGCACATCCTCACTTCCCATGACATTCCGCTGGCGGTAATCTCCCCAGACACGTAGTTAGTGGGGAGTTCCCAATCTTCTGGGATAATGACGGTGTCTTCATCGCTAGACTGTTTGAGCTAAGTGCCTGAATTAGGCATGTTCAGAATGCTCCCTATTAGCCTGGAGAAAATCAGCATCATCTTACCCCCGCATTCCATTAGCAGTACATGATTGAAGCCTTCAATAGCATAGAGATGAGTGTAGAAGGCTCTCATCATATCAGTGACCGCTAGGCCTTCCATCTTTAGAAAGGCACTCAAGTGCTGTTGCTTAATAACCCTATGTATGGTCTTATTCAGCAATAGACCTTCATAGTTAACCTCATAAACTAGACCAAAGTCTAGGTTATCTTCCCATTCGATTTTAGCGAGATGAGTTCCCGCTTCTAGCGTCAGCTTCTCATTTTTTCCCTTATTATCCACCACGATTCTCATTGTGGTGGTGCTCTTGAGTCTGTAGGTGGTCTTGGTTTTTGCCATTTTTGAATGAGGGTTAGAGAGTTGAGAGGATTTGAAAGAGAAAGGATTAGGGTTTGAATGCTTTGAATGTTTGAAATCACAGAAAGCAAGTGTACTTCTTTCTCTCCAATTGTTCATCTTTTATAGACCAAACCCATCTACTCAAAAGTACGTGTCACAATCTCATCTTAGGATGAAAGATTAATGCTAAGATTGACATCTAATGAATCGCCTTAGTAAAAAGATGAGTTTAGGCAAAAACGGTTCCAATTCAATCGCACGTTATTTGAAAAACATAGAGATTTGAATTTTAACAACGAATAGTAACTCACACCATTACTCGAAATACTTGACGGTGTTATCTACGCGTCTTCTCATGCTTGATCTCCAACACTTAGCCAAATTTATGAGAATTTCACTTTTCTTTATCATCATGGATTTCCCATACCAATTAATTGTCTCAGTATACTGAATTGTTCCTTTAGAAATGGTTTGGTGAAGATATCAGCACGCTGTTCCTTTGATGGAACATATTCTAGCTTTACATCTCCTCGTAGCACATGATCTCTAATGAAGTGATGCCTAATGTTGACATACTTCATTCTCCCATGCTGAATTGGATTCTTAGATAAATCAATTGCACTCTTGTTATCGCACATGACCTCGAGACAATTGAGCTTGATTCCATAATCTTCCAGTTTTTGCTTTATCCAAAGCAGTTGTGCTACGTAGCTTCCTGCTGCCACGTACTCAACTTCAGCTGTACTCAGCACGATGGAAGTTTGCTTCTTACTATACTAAGAGACAAGGTATTCTCCAAGGAAATGACATCCTCCTGTTGTACTTTTCCTGTCGAGTTTGTCTCTTCCATAATCAGCATCTGTGAATCCCCTAGGAGTGAAATCTGAGCTGCTAGGATACCACAGACCTGCTTCAATTGAGCTTTGCAAGTACCTGAGAATCCTCTTAACAGTTGCTAAATGAGATTATCTAGGATCAGCTTGATAATGAGCATAATAGTATATAACATACTGTATGTCTGGACTGCTAGTAGTGAGATAAAGGAGAGAACCGATAATTCCTTTGTAGAACTTACTATCTACTGGTTTTCCAGCTTCATCCTTACTCAGGATAGTATCTGTGGCCATAGGAGTGGATATGGGCTTTGAATGTTCCAAGTCGAATTTCTTTAGGACTTCTCTTGCATTCTTGGATTGACTAATGAATATTCCATCCTCAGTTTGCTTGATTTGAAGACTAAGAAAGAAATTGAGCTCTCCCATCATAGATATTTCAAACTCGCTCTTCATCTGCTTACTGAATTCCTTGCACAGCTTCTCATCAGTTACTCCAAATATAATATCATCAATGTATATCAGGACTAGCAACACATCTTCTTTTCTTCGCTTGATAAATAGAGTTGTATATACTTTTCCTCTTTCATAGCCTTTGTTGATTAAGAAATTGGTCAGCCTCTGATACCAAGCTCTTGGAGCCTGCTTTAATCCATAAAGAGCTTTCTTCAGTTTGAATACGTGCTCAGGATTCTTCGCATCTTCAAAGCCTAGAGGCTGGTAAACATACACTTCTTCTTGAATGAATCCATTTAGGAAAGCGCTTTTAACATCCATTTGAAATAATTTGAAGTTCATATGGGATGCAAAAGCATAGAGGATTCAAATAGCTTAAGCCGAGCTACCAGAGCATAGGTCTCATCATCATCGATGCCTTCCTGCTGATTGTAGCCTTGAGCGATAAGCCTAGCCTTGTTCTTGATAACAATGCCATCTTCATCTAGTTTATTGTTGAAAACCCATTCGTTACTGATAATTGATTTCCCTTTAGGCTTAGAGACTAGATCCCAAATGTCATTACGTTTGAATTGATCCAATTCCTCTTGTATTGCGATCATCTAATAATCATCTCCTTCTGCATCCTCAAACTTCTTGGGTTTGATCAATGATATGAATGCTCATCCGACTAAGCTGACCTCTCGTCGTTACTAGATTCTAAACATCATCAACTTTATTACTAAGCGGATGGTTGCGATGAGCTCTAATTTCTCTTAGAAGACTTGGATTAGCTACTGGAGGATTAACAACTGGATGCTGAGGTAGAGGTTGATCTTTGCCATTGTTGAAGTTGATTGCAAGATCTTCATCATTGTCTTTGGCTTCCTCAACTGGGGGATTTTGTGCTAAGTTGGGTAGCACAACTTGTGGTATACTAAGTTGATTTGGAAACTAAAGAACTCCTTCGTCTTCATCAGACGGATGTCTTCCTACAACGTTAATTTCATTGAAATCTTCATGCATAGACTCCTCTAATAGGTCGGTTCACTTAACATATATTCTATATGCCCTACTGTTAGTTAAGTATCCCAAAAAGATACCTTCGTCAAACTTAGGATCAAACTTCCCTAGTTGCTCTTTGGTGTTAAGAATTTATCACTTACACCCAAAAGATCTAAGATGACCAATCTTAGGCTTGCGTCCTCGCCAAAGCTCATAAGGAGTTTTCTCAAGAATTGGGTGAATTAAAACCCGATTCAAGATATAATAGGCTGTGTTAACAGCTTCTCCCTAAAAGTATTTTGTTAGATTGTTATCACTCGGCATGGATCGAGCTATTTCAACTATAGTCATGTTCTTCCTTTTTACAACCCCATTTTTTGAGGAGTATAAGGAGAAGTGAAGTTGTGGTCAATGCCATGCGTTGAAAAAAATTCTTCGAAATGGAAATTCTCGAATTCACGTCCATAATCACTTTAGATTCTACAAATTTTATCTCCTATTTCGTTCATTATCTAGTTACTATGCTTGATAAAAGATTCATAAGTCTCATCTTTGCTACTCAGCAAGACTACCCATATGAATATCGTGAAGTCATCTACTACCACCAGAGTGAATCTTTTTGCACCCAAGCTTATTGGCTGAACTAGGCTGAAAAGATCGAAGTGCAATAACTCCAACGGTCACTTAGTTACTATGTGATCTATTAATCTAAAGATTTCTTAACTTGCTTACCAAGTTGACAAGTAGAGCATAGTTTATCCTTTTCAAAGCTAATGCTAGGTAACCCTACAACTAATTGCTTTTTGGCTAGAATGTTCATATTTATATGACCCAACCTTTTATGCCAAAGCCACGAATTATCCTCCTTGGATACAAGACACACATTAGTGGAATTAGGGGATAAATCAATCATATATACATTATTGATCCTAGGAGCAAAGAGTATAGTTGAGTCAATCTTACAGTCAATTACTGAGCATCCTGCTGAGTAAAATATATCCTTCCTACCTTTATTGCAGAGCTGGGCTACACTGAGCAGATTGAACTTCAAACCCTTGATGAGAGAAAACTCTTCGATTGAAGGAGAGACACCAACAATGCCACATCCTACAATCTTCCCTTTTTGGTTATCTCCAAAACTGACACTTCCATTTCTTTTGCGCTCCAACGAGATGAACTGAATTTCATCTCCCATCATATGCCTTGACCACCCGCTATCTAGATACCACATTTGAGAGTCATCGGCGAATCTAAGGCTCACCTCCAAAACAATTACGTTTTCTTAGGTACCCATACTTTTGAGTTGGGTCCTCCTTTGTTTGCAGTGCTTAAATTTGTCCAATCGTACTCATCATAATAACCATTTTTATGCCTACACATTACGGTGTCATGTCCAGCTTTCCCACCAAACCACACACCATTTTTAGTTTAGGCTGGCTCGCTTTCTTCCGTTTAGAGGAATTCTTCCTCTTGGAATTGCGATTTTGGTTACGCTGAGTTTGATTGTTGGCCAGAGGAGGAACCTCTTTCTTCTTTAATGCTGATATCTCAGCAGTCAACTAATCTAATTTCTTAGTGAGCTTACTGATAGAACATTCTTGATACTCAGCTTTTTCTTGAAGAAAATGAATATCAAGCGATGAGGAAAAATTAGTATCTTCCAGATCATCACTTCTCCTCACTATCTCTTTGATGTTTTTCATCGATTTATAAGTCAGTTTCATGACATCAAAGAGAGCCTGGGCGAATTCTTCTATTGATAAAGGAGTTTCAGAGTATACCTCAGTTTGAGGAGCTTTTCCTTTATGTTCGCCACTTTTCTATTGATAAGTTTAATAACTTTTACGCAAAGAGTTTGGCTAAATATCAATGGCGTCAAAAACTTGTTCACGTAAAGAATAAGTGTTGTTGATACCCCTTATCAAAATAGAAAAATGATGATAACTGCAAGTATACAGTTGCGATGTTGTTTTAAAAGATATCGATCCCACAGGGAAGGACTAGCTCTAAAGATCAATCAAGGAAGACAAAATAAAGAAAATAAAATAGATTTCATATTTTCGATAGGAGGGTTAGAATGAAGAATGAGTAAATATAGATATGAAAGATTAGAGAATCTAAATATATAGATTTTCCCTACGAAATAAGGATAGCAGAGAAAACATCAACAAAGATGTTATGATTCACTAAACTAATCTAACAGACTCGGTTCTAAATACTCAGATGTTCAATTATTCATCGCATAGCAACACATGAAATAACTTTTCTAAACCTAGCGCAAACTAATTAAGATAATCATATAAACCTAGACAATGTTAATACTATGCTTAGTACGGGTTGCTCTCACATAGCCACATTTAGCAAGTTACCATTCCAAAAATGATGGCTCACTAAACAGCGTTATATCACAGATCCAGTGATTATACACGATATTGTTAACCCCGAAACTACTCTTAAAATTAATTCCAATGCATATAACTTGATTAACATAAAAGACTTAACACGAAATACGCATTATGACATATAGACATATCATAAACTTCAAAATAGAAAGTATAAGTAGAAAGCAAAGCAAAGTTGTAAGGTATGCAAGTGAAAGCTAAAGTTGATTAAACCGTATACACTCTTTAATGGGAGTTATCAATTCTCGCAATTCCTGCGTCTGCTTTGAATTCGGTCTCGGCCCGTACAGAACCTCCACTAGGATGCTGTTCTTTGAGAATATCGAACAAACGAATATTGAAGAATGAAAAATTTTATTGATAAGTGATTTGCAAGTACACTTATACAACAATCGCTCGAGAATATAGAGAAATCTAGTCTTCGAAACAAGGATTCGAATCACTTAAACATTTTCTCGCTAACACTTAAGAACGTAGAAAATCTATCTACACACACACACTATATGTGACTCTTTATTTTCACCCTAATGCTTCACATATCCAATGCTATATTGCATTTCACAAAATTGTAATGGAATGGAGTCCTATTTATAGAGTTCGAAGGGTTGCGTCTATCCAAACGAAGGGTTATGTCCATTGGTGAAAGATTGCATCTCTTTATTGTGATTGGTTGAGAAGCTTTGATATAATCCACAATGGATAGGCACCTTTTCATGATTGGTTGACTTCTGATAGGTGTCTGTTCATTGGTAGTTGATGGCGATTGATCATGGTTATCTAGTGGTTGATAACTAAAAAGATAATAACAGAAAACTGTCCAAGTCACAACTGCGATACACATGTCATGATCGTGAATCTTTGATTGGTAGACTTCTGCTTCTGAAGTAAACAAGTCATGACCGCGAATGATTGTCACGACTGTGAATTGAGTTTTACTCAGAAATCATCTTGTAATTTCACCGATCTTCGATAGCTTCGATCCTAAACCAAATCTTTAAGTTCCACACATCTTTTTGCACCTTTTTCACTCTTTTTTCATAGAATTCCACTTTTGATCATTTTACTCCCAAGATTTACGTAGTATCTGCATTTAAATCAAAAACAACTACATACCATGTGAAATCTTTTATATGAAGTATAAAAATGACTAAAACTATAGTGTTTAATGTATGAAATTAATGTGATAATAAGTGTAATTACACACTTATCATACCCCCACACTTAACTTTTGCCTTGTCCTCAAGGTAAACTCAACAGAAGTGTATAAATTCGGTAATCAAGTTCGTACCTTATTTGGCGAAAGACTATTGCAGTGAGTATCACATTCCACGTTGCAAAAGATTTCAAGTTGAAGTTCGAAATTTCCCACAAATTAGTAATGTGTAATTCATATAGGTTAGTTGCATACCTTTGTTCTTAATGGAGAATTAACCGAATCTCATCTTCATATAAGCGTTATATGCATACTCGAATAGTACCTTCTCTTAAGCATAGTATAAGGCATAAATGACATAAAAAGCACACTTTGATTAATTTCTCTCAAAGCATTTTTAGGTAACCTAGGATGCTAAAAACACTCACAATGGTTGCATTTTATGCTCCATACCACTCTCCCCTTTTTTCAGTGGTTGCATTTTATGCTCCATACCACTCATTTTTTTCTTTTAAGCATATGTTTTTGAAGTACTTTGTACTTTGCACCCATTTTTCATGCTATGCCTTTTCTTTTCACTCAATGAATGGTTGCAGTTTCTGCTCCGTACCATTCCTCATCGTTTGCATAACTCATTGGTTATCCTCTCTTTCTTTTGATTTTTCACTTAATAGCCTCATCCTTTATTGATCAAATTCAAAGAATTATGGCTGTAGTTTCCCTACACTTTAAACACACTCAATACTTATAGGACTTATTCGAGATTTGCATATAAAACTCATAGTAAGAATACCATTAGATATGACTCCACTTAAACTTATTGGAAGCATTAAACTAAAACTATATAACTTATACTAATTCATGTTGCATTGAAATATAAATCGAAACTTACTTGGAATGTTGCTCTTGAATGTTACTCACCACTCATCCTTGCCAAATTGATAAATGTTGTGCTATTAACGCTCAATTTCCACAAGAGCTCAAGTTTTGCACTAACATCAAACTTGTAAATACCTAACACTCACAATAACATTGGACAATTATTAGCAAAGTATAAGAAATGTGATGTATAATTCGCATAAAAATCAACAAAAATTTTCAAATTCTTCGAGTTTTTTACTTTTATTTTTTTTTTTTGGATTTTATGGGATTTTTACAAATGCCCCCTCACACTAAAGAACGCAATGTCCTTATTGTGAGACATTTAATTAAATTCTAAATTAAATAACTAAAGCTTGTCTAAAAATTATTGAAAAAGATAAAGTAAGAAAAGAATAAACCTATTCTACTGCGAAGGAGAATCCGGTGGACTAGGAGTGAATTGACAATTTTATCTTCTAAAGAATGAAAGTAATTTTTTAAGCATTGACTTATTACTTTTCTTTAGAATCTTCATGTCTTTCTTCATAACTCCAAGTTCCGCTTGGCAACTATCCAACTTTAGTTGCATGCTAGCTTTCCAATCTTCCGGAGCCTCTTCATCTTCTTCATCTTCATCTATTTCTATCATCGGAGCTTTTCCTTTGCGATGGCTTATGGATGGATTTGATGGTCTGACGAAAGAATCTTCTTGAGTCAAATTTAGCTTCTTGGTGCGGTTGGAGTAGGAATAGAAAGAATAAACACCATCTTGCTCTTCGAGTAATCCGGTGTTTTTCAAATAATTTCCATCCATGTATCGAAAATACTCACCCGATTGTTGAACATAGGGGAGATCACCTCTTGCTCCCAAGACTATGGCGGTGATAATTTTGGCCGCTCAAATTTTACTTCTCATGCTCATCGAATTTTTCTTCATCATATCCCATATTATATCCACAATTTCCGCTTGTTGCTTCTTCATAGTGCATGAGAGAACAAACAAGTCCTTCTTTTGAACTTTAGTATTTTCAACTTGATAAAATACCGAAGTGGAAAGGTATTTGTGGAGAAGAAGAATACACTCATCCTTTATAAGTTTGTTAGGAGAATTTTTGGGATCGAAGACTGTCTTACCCAATAAATTTGCCCAAACTCGATTAGGCTGAAATGAGTTATCATGCTTGATGAGTTGACATTCTTGAAACACAACCAATCATCCATCATCTCTCTTGTGACGGTGTATTGCTGTCCTTGATTCCGAAATTGAATCACCCTTTTCCTCGAATTTTCATAATCGAATGTAACCAAACTCTCAAGAATCCAATCCCGATTATGTGGGAATAGCATATCCACCAATTTCAAAAAGACCATGAATGGAAAGGTAGGCTTCCATCTCTCCTCGAAGATTTAGAGTTTCTAAGAAAACCAGATCGAGGAATATCATCCCGGTGATATCCAATTTGCTTAGCTTTTGAAACCTCTTCCCCTATTCTCTTATCCTCAACGGGAAAGGACAATCAAATTCTTCTTGAATCAACTATGCTCCTCTCTTTTGTGCTGCTCTTTTCACACGAGTCATATTGGTTGGAAGTAAAAGGGTTGAAAAAGAAAATTAGATACTTGAATGTGGAAGATGAGAATTTTCAGAAGTTTGAAGGCTTTTTAGAAGGTGTGGTGGCTAGGGTTCAACTTGGACCTATTTATAGAGGTATATTAGGTCTCTCATTGGTCATAATGGGATTATAGTCGTTTGGGATCAAAACTAGCCATTAATGGCGGTTTTAGCCATCTTTTGCTTGTCAGTTCGTGATCTGTAACAGTTATAATTTTGCCACGTCGCGATCGTGAAGGCTAGTCATGATCGTGACTCTCCTCACGAACGAAATAGAAAGATTTTCTATCCAGTATTCACGAGCGCAAAATGTGTCAAGGTCGCGAGTCTCTTTGTTCTTCAAATTCTTCAATTTTAGTATAAAAACTTAGAAACACAAAACACAAACAAACTTTGTTAAATATAAATGATAAATATTTACTATTATACCTTGAGAATTTATGGTGATGATAGCAATTGGACATCAACGTCTTGTTGTTCAACTTTATTTTCTAGATAAGGTTTGCATCGTTGACCATTGGCTCAGAATATTTCTCCATGTTCGGACTTCAACTCCAAAGCGCCATTACCAAATACTGGAATAACTTCATAGGGTCCTTTCCAACGAGATTTGAGTTTTCTAGGGAACAAACGAAGCTTGGAATTGTATAATAGAACTCTATCTCCGACTTTAAACTTCTTTTCCCGTATTTTCGCATCATGCCACCATTTTGTTTTCTCTTTATAGATCTTTGCATTCTCATATGATGATGAACGTAGTTCTTCTAACGCATTTAAGTCCAACTTTCTTCTATCATTAGCTTTGTTTAAATCCATATTCAAATTTCTCAAAGCCCATAGAGCCTTATGCTCTAATTCTACTCGTAAATGACAAGCCTTTCCGTAAACCAACTTATACGGAGTCATACTAATAGGTGTCTTAAAAGCTGTCCGTTAGATGTAGGAAATGGTCCCATGAAATCTATACCCCAAACATCGAAAAGCTCTACTTCAAGGATGTTTTTCAAAGGCATCTCATCTCTTCAGCTTATATTTCCTGTTCTCTAACAATTATCACAATTCTGAACAAAATCTTTAGCTTCTTTGAACAATGTTGGCCAATAAAATCCACTTTCCAAAACTTTAGCTGCGGTTTTTGCTGGTCCTAAATGTCCTCCATATATGCTATCATGGCAATGACTTAAGATCGAAGAAAAGTTATTATCATATACACATCTACGAATAATACTGTCGGCACATACCTAAAACAAATAAGGATCATCTCACATAAATAATCTAATATCCTTAAGAAATTTCTTCTTACCATTAGAATCTAAATCAGAGGGTAAAGTATGTGTAACTAAGTAATTTGCAAAGTCAGCATACCATGGACTAACAGTATGTTCAACAAACATTAGATGTTAATCGGGAAAGAATTCATTAATTTCACCAGTTTCACCTATAGGTCCTCTATTATCTTCTAGATGAGATAAATGATCAGCAATGGTATTATCTCTTCATTTCTTATCCCTGATTTCTAAATCAAATTCTTGAAGAAGAAGGATCCACCTAATTAATCTAGGTTTGACATCTTTCTTAGCAAACAAATATCTCAAAGCAGCACGATCAGTGTAAACAATTACTTTAGACCCAATCAAATACGATCTAAACTTGTCACATGCATATACGACAGCTAACATCTCTTTCTCAGTGGTTGTGTAGTTGCATTGTGTAGAAGATAGAGTGTGACTTGCATAGTAAATTGCATGCAAATGCTTTTCGTAACTCTGACCTAAAACACAACCAACAGCTATATCACTAGCATCCCACATCAATTCAAATGGCAGAGACCAGTTTGGTTTAACTATAATGGGAGCCGAAACCAATGCTTGTTTTAAAGTTTTAAAGGCCTTTAAACAGTCATAAGAGAATTTTAACTTCACATCTTTAACTAATAAATTATTTAAAGGTTTAGCTATGACCGAGAAATCCTTAATAAACCTTCTGTAGAATCCAGCATGGCCTAGAAATGATTTTAATCCCTTAACATTTATGGGAGGAGGTAATCTCTCTATGATTTTGGTTTTCGCTATATCTATGTGAATTCCTTTTTCATCTATCTTATGACCTAATATTATACCCTCATTAACCATAAAATGACATTTCTCCTAGTTCAAAACCAAATTAGTTTCTTCACATCTAGCAAGTACTTTATCTAAATTTTCTAGACATGCTTCGAAAGAATTTCGATAAATTGAGAAATCATCTATGAAAACTTCCATAATATCCTCCACATACTTACTAAAAATAGCCGAAACACACCTTTGAAATGTGGCTGGAGCATTGCATAACCCGAAAGGCATTCTTCTATAAGCAAATGTACTAAACGGACATGTAAAAGTGATTTTATCCTGGTCATCTAGCTTAATGTGAATTTGAAAATAACCAAAGAATCCATCTAAAAATAGTAAAATGCATGACATGATATCCTTTCTAACATTTGATCTATAAATGGTAAAGGAAAATAGCCGAAACACACCTTTGAAATGTAGCTGGAGCATTGCATAACCCGAAAGGCATTCTTCTATAAGCAAATGTACCAAACGGACATGTAAAAGTTAATGTGAATTTGAAAATAACCAAAGAATCCATCTAAAAATAGTAAAATGCATGACGTGATATCCTTTCTAACATTTGATCTATATATGGTAAAGGGAAATGGTCTTTCCTAGTGGCTGCATTTAATTTCCTGTAGTCTATGCAAACTCTCCATCTGGTTGCTGTCCTAGTAGGAACTAAGTTACCCTTTTCATTCTGAACTACAGTAATGCCTCCTTTTTTCAGAACACATTGAACAAGGCTAACCCACTCACTATCTGAAATTGGATAGATAATTCCTGCATCTAGCAACTTAATAATTTCCCTCTTAACAACTTCCTTCATGTGGGGATTCAATCTTCTTTGCCTTTTTATCCTAGGTTTGCGTTCATTCTCCAAATTAATAGAATGCATTACTATATTAGGACTAATCCCTCTAATATCGGAAATCTGCCAACCAATACTTCTTATTCTACCCTTTAT
>CATIWQ010020005.1:0-11380 GCA_949673415.1 Euphorbia schlechtendalii | reverse complement strand
AGATGCATGAATAGTTTAGAGAAGATGTAAACAATATAGATATTTCCTAAGAACAAGTATAGTAGAGAAAAACATGCAAAATAATCAAGAAGATTTCATACACTAGATAACTTCAACAAACACGATTCTAAACACCCAAATATTCAATAATTCACCGTAGAGCAACACATGAAATAAATTTTCTAAATCCAGGGTAAATGAATTATGATACTTATAAGAACCTGGATAACAATAATATTATACTTAGTACAGGTCACTCTCACATAGCCATATTTAGCAAGTTACCACTACAAAAATGTTGGCTGACTAAACAACACTATAATCACAGATCTAGTAACTATACACAATCTTGTTAACCCCGAAATCACTCTTAAAGTCAACTTGAAAGCATATAACATGATTAATATAAATAAAGCAAGATTAAATACTCTTTATGACACATAGACATATTATTAATTTCAAAATAGAAAGTATAGGTAGAAAACAAAGTAAAGTTGTAAGGTATGTAAGTGAAAGCTAAAGTTGATCAAATCGTATCCACTCTTTAATGGGAGTCATTTGAATTCGGTCTCGACTCGTACAGAACCTTTGATAGGATGCTATTCTTTGTAAATATCGAAAAAATGAATGTTGAAGAATAGAAACTTTTATTGATAAGTACTTTGCAATTACACTCATACAACAATCGCTCGAATTTGTGGAGAAATCTAGTGATCGAAATAAGAATCGAATCACTTATACATTTTTCTCACTATAACTTTGAACGTAGTGAAATCTATATAATTTTCACTCTCTATCTATGCATACACATGTATCTATCATATCATGTCCACATGCACCACAAAAATGGTTGGTTTTGAACCCTATTTATGGAGTACAAAAGATTGCGTCTATCCAAACAAAGAGTCATGTCCATTGGAGAAGGGTTCATCACTTCATTGTGATTGGATGCAAATTCTTATCCTTATTCATAATGGAAAGGCACCTTTTTGTGATTGGTCATCTTCCAAAAGGTGTCTTTTCGTCTGGTAGTTGATGCCGGTTGATCATTTTTATCTAGCGGTTGGTAGTTGAGAAGAATTAACCAATAACCATCACAAGTAGCGACGGCGAATCACATGTCACGATCGTGAACATTGGTTCGCAGCTTTCTGTTTATGAAGCATGACAAGTCACGACCGTGAATGGGTGTCACGATCATGAAATGTGTTTTTCTTCATATTTCTTTTTTGTAACTTTACCGATCTTTAATAGTTTCGATCCTAAGCTAGATCCTTATTTTCTATACATCTTTTTGCACCTTTTTTACTCTTTTTACATAGAATTCCATCTTTAATCATTTTACTCCCAAGACTCACCTAGTTTCTGCACTTGCATAAAAAACAACTACATACCACATGAAATCTTTTATATGAAGTATAAAATGACTCAAAACCATATCGTTTTATGAATAAAAAAATCATGATCATAAGTGTAATTATACACTTATCAAGATGAGATAGTGATAGAATCTTTCCTCTTCTTCAAGGCCAGTATAATAAAGCTCCTTCATTCGTTTGGCTTTTACAGGTATGTTGATGGTGGTATTTAAAATCCATTTCAGCTTACCTTAGACAAACTCTAAGATCTGGAACATCCAAAAGCTCACTCAGCAAGCTTTTATCAATGATGATTTCCTTTCCAAGCACACAAGTTTTAAGAGCATCATCTTCAACTTTCTCTGCAAGCTCCAGCTTTTAATAAAATTCAACAAAAACTAGAGGATAGATATATTCTTGAATGTTGAAGAATGTTTCCCAACCATTGAACTAAATCTAATCTGAAAAAGGGTTTAGTGTTGCTAAAGAACTTCCAATAAAAAAATCAACATTTATGAACACTCATATTTCAAGCTTTGGGAAAGAGAAAAGAAGTTTTAACTTTTGAAGTAGTTTGTTTAGGAATGGGTGAATCGGCTGGATCAGAAGTTTTCCTAGTCTTTCTTTTATCCATGGTGATTTGGAGAAGAATGGGTAAAGAGTTTTTAATAAAGAAAAAGTGTAAGATTATTCGAAAAAGAAATGAGTTTTGATGTGATGGAGATGGAGATGGAGTGAAATATTACTTCTTTATATAGAGAAGAGTGAGTGAAGGGTGCCATGTGGAGAGAGAGAAAATGAGAGAGTTGAAGTGGCGTGATAAGTGAGGGAGTTGAGGTAACAGAGTTTACAAACTTTTAGTGGGTAACGTGTGTGAGTGGCTTAATGGTTGTAAATCCAAAATAATCATGTCCTAAAAACTAGCCTAATTAATAGGTTTAAACATGCCACATGATAAACGATAAACAATCAAATCATAAGCATGTAAAAATAAATAATTTATATTTTAAAAATTTAAAGTTACCACCTTTTAAGCTCTCCCGCCTATATTGGATTGGTTACTACAATAACTTCCCTCAATACCAAGAATATATCTCTTAGCAATAGTTTTGTTAAGATATATGCTATTTGATCATCAGTAGGAACACAATTAAGCTTGATGTCTCCCTTTTGAACGCGATCTTTGATGAAGTGGTGGCAAATGTTAACATGCTTCATTCTTCCATGTTGACTTAGATTTTTGGAGAGATCAATAACGCTTCTATTATCACATTTTACTTTAATAGTGCTTGTATTGATTCCAGAATCCTCAAGTTGTTGCCTTATCCATAGCAACCGAGCCACACAACTTCCAATTGCAATTTATTCTACCTTAATAGTGGATAGAGTTACTGAAGCCTCTTTCTTCCTATGCCATGACACGAGACAATCTCTATGAAATTCACAAGTACCTGAGGTTAGTTTTCTCCCAAGTCTATCTCCTCCAAAATCAGAATCTGTGTATCCCAATAGTGCGAAATTACTATTGCTAGGATATCAAATACCTACATCAACAGTACTATGCAAATATTGCAATATACGTTTAACAACATTATAGTGACTCCTTAGGATTAGATTGGTAAAGGGCACAATAGCAAAATGAAAAATGAATATCATGTCTACTTCTTGTCAAATGTAAAAGAGATCCAATAATACTTTGATATAGCTTACTGTCAATAGCTTTGACTGATTAATCATCACTTAAGGTAGTATCAATACCCATTGGATTCTTTATTGACTATTACATCCCATCATTCCAAATTTCTTCAATATGTCCTTGGTATATTTGGTTTGACAAATGAATATTCCATTTCTACTTTGTTTAATTTGCAACCCAAGGAAGAAATTGAGTTCACTCTTCATAGACATCTCAAATTCACTAAACTCTATACTTAGCACAAAAATAATATCATCAACATATATTCATACTAACAAAATGTTCTTTCCTTTAAATTTAATTAAAAGAGTTTTATCGCCTTTACCTCTAGCAAATCCTTTAGATAAAAGAAATTTAGTTGAGCATTCATACCATGCTTGAGGTGCTTGTTTAAAGCCATAGACTGCCTTTTAAAGTTTGAACACCCAATCTTCATGTTTTGAATCTTCAAATCCGGGTGGTTGTTTGACATATACTTCTTCCTCAATATACCCATGCAAGAAAGTGCTTTTGATATCCATTTGATAAATCTTGAATCCTTTATTGCTTGAAAATGCACAAAATATCTTAATGGCTTCTAATCTTGCAACCAAGGAAAATGTTTCTCCATAATCAATACGTTCTTTTGGTTATATCCTTGTGCAACAAGGTGAGCTTTATTCCTCACAACATTTCCCTTTTCATTAAGTTTATTCTTAAACACACATTTAGTACCTATAATACACTTTCCTTTAGGCTTAGGTACTAAAGTCCAAACTTAATTCCTTTCAAATTTCTCCAACTCTTCTTGCATTGGTGAAATCCAATACTCATCATTTTAGGCTTTTGAAATGACTTTGGTTCTAGTATTGAAATGAAAACCGTATTACTGAAATATATTTGAAGTTGAGCTCTTATCATCATTTGATTTGCTGCATTATCAATGATATTTGATGGTGAATAAATCTATTAGTCTGAAACAACTTAATAAACACAGCAGAAGTGGGGTGAATGCAGTTACTTGGTTACTTTAAACTTTATAAAAAAATTTTACCAAGTTTTGTTTTTATAAGTGTGATGAGTGAAGCTTGCTGATTTTGGTCTAAGAACTATAAACTACTCGGCTTCGCTAACTTAGTTTATTTTCAGTCACTGTTGAGCACTTTACTCAGCTATGATTGGTTTTTCAAGCAAAACTTGTAAAACAGAGAGAATGATGAATGAGTAAAACGCAATAAAGAGAAGCGACAAAGGATAGAACTTCAACACTTGAGAATTTATCTTGGTTCGGCCTCGAGCCTACCTCCAGACCTCGGATTCCTTTTTGAGCTTTAATCCACTAGTGTTTTCCTTCCTTCCTTAGGTGCAAAAGCCATTACAATTGGTAGACTCTAAAATAGAAAGAACCTTTCTTTCTAACTACCACTCAAACACAATTTAGGTACCCTTCCTAAATTATCACTCACATTTTTTAATAGAAATTACAAATAGAGGATTTCAACTTATAAAATATATTAAATCCTTTATAATATTAAATCTAAAGTATGATTCTCTCTATTACAAATTGAATGGAAGATTTGTGTTTGCTTTATTTGGAATTTTTGAATGCTAGGAATATTTGGATAGTATTTCTGCTCTTAAGAAATTCGAGGTGATTCACCAAGTTTGAACGTCTGCTTCAGTCTTTTATTTATATTGAAGCTCTTCGAAATAGCCGTTGCAAACTTCTCATCTTGGCTTGTCTTCAAATTCTCTTCTCTTTATAGCTTTCGAATTTATCTACTTGAAACGAATTCCAAGACATTTAAAGATGGAGATTTCAAACATTGAAGCGTGAGATTAAATTGTTAATCTAAATGCGTAAAAAACTCATTTCATTCTTTAATTTCAGCACATTTTCTCTAGAAAAGCATGAAAGAAATATATTGTTCGTCATAGACATCGTTAAAACCATTTGTGTCATATATTTCTCTAAGTGTCAATTAAATCAGCTTTTATAACTAAAAGCTTACTCAGCTTCGCTAAGTCTATATCTTGTAAACTATGTAATACTAGGCTGAACTCATCTTTTCTTACTCTAAGCCATAGCTTAATTAAACACATAGTAAGTTGACTTATTTTCCCTTAAACAACCTCAAGTAAACTCGATTAATTAAGAGTCTACTTAGTACTTAATAAATTTCATTATCCCAGACAGTTTGTTATTTCCAAAAAGTTTTAAGTATTATGATGTACTATTAATTTGGGTTCAAAAATCTACCCCATTTGGAATAGATAACAAATTAGGTAGTAGAAGAGATTACTTAACTAAATAGTTTAAAGATATAGGATTACCTGATAGATAATGTGAGATTCCTCCATGTTGAGTGAACTCCTTAATCAGTGTGGACTCCCCCATATTGAGTGGATTCTCTTCATTCAGCTCAACTCCCCCATACTTAAAAGGAATTTTCTTTGATTTTGGGACTTTGTCCTACTACAGCTTTTCTATGATGTTGGTATTTGCATATATTCCTACAATAGTTTATAAGTAGAAATAGTAGATATAAGCATCAAGTATGAAGTTAAGAAGCTTTTAACTTAGATAGACAAAATCTTGTAACTTTCATTTATAACAAAAAGGCTTATTTAGTACCCAAATTGAGTTTAGAGCTAAGTGATTACAAAGTAGGACCTATTACAAGTTATGCCTATACTACATCTATTTGTGCTACTGAATAGAAGGTTATCCAGAGCTTTTTGGATGGTTGCTTTGATGTTGCAATTAATTTTGTTGCTGTTGATGCTGTCGATGTTGCTGTTCAGGTTGATGTTGGGGTTAACGATGGGTTCGCTTCGGCAAGGATGACTTATATTAATTACTAGTTCTTGAGGCATCTTTAGCTACCTTCTCCTCCTTTGTTATTTGTTCCTTGACAATTTGTTCAAGGAAAAGATTGAAGGAGTCAAGAGCAGACTGAAAGTCATCCTGCTTTCCAATGATCAGCAATGAAATCTCCTGGTATAGCGTCTCCTTTCCTTTTATAGTAAGGAATTCTTGGTCATTAAGCTTAGTGAGAGGTAAATGAGGGAACCTCGATAAATGAGCAATTTGATCAAACCCATAGTAAGTGAACTATTGAAAGCGCTACAACAGAGCTCTGAAGTTTGATGTAGATAGTGTGATCTTCAGTTTTGCTTCCATATCAAGGATCCGTGGGCATATTGAAAACATAGATATGGCAGTGAAGTCAATATCCCATGCATCATGAATCCCAACTGTCACTAGTTGATTCACATGCTTCTGCATATCCTCAAGATGAACCTTAATAACATTAAGCTTCTTGTTAATTGAGAGACCATTGTCCGAGTCTAGAGACTTAGTCAGTTTAGGGAAAAGTTTGACCATAGCCTCGATAAGAGCATTTTACGTCTTTTTTATTGAATCGTCTTTGTTGTCATTGACTTCTTTGTAGATATATTCAAATTTATCATTAAAGGGATCCATGTTCAGCACAGGCTTGTCATCTTTCTTTACAACTTCATCAACGGTCTTAATCACTTCATCAATCTTCTTATCATAATTCACCATAAGCTTAAACATGCTCTCAATCAGTTTGCACATGTTGTGCCCAAGATCTTTGGTGACTTGTACTTTTTATAGACATTACCGATCTTGGTGTCTGTGTTACGCTTAGAGTCTGGAGCACATAAACTTCCTCTTGAATGAAACCATTCAGAAATGCACTCTTAACATCCATTTGAAACAATTTGAAGTTCATATGAGATGCGAAAGCACATAGGATTCAAATTGCTTCAAGTTGAGCTACGAGAGCATAAGTCTCATCAGAATCGAAACCTTCTTACTGATTGTATACTTGAGCAATAAGCCCGGCCTTGCTCTTAATAACAATGCCATATTCATCTAGCTTATTCTTGAAAACCCATTTGGTGTCGATGATTGATTTTTCTTTGGGCTTCAAAACTAGATCCCAAACATGATTGTGCTTGAACTGATCTAACTCCTCTTGCATCTAGATGGCTCATCATTATGCTGAGCTGACCTCGCATCATTACAGGAACATGAACATCATCAACAATACTTTCAAGTGGGTGATTGCAACGAGTTCTAATCTCTCTTGCTTAACTCAGATCTATGATTGGAGGTTCTACATTTGGTTGTTGTGAGGTTTATCTTCTCCTTCGTTGAAGTTGATAGAAAGATCTTCATCTTCTTTGACTTCCTCAACTTCAAGTTCTTGTGCTGGGTTGGGAAGCATAGAGAGTGGCATGCTGAGTGGATTGTCTTGATGAGTAACTCCTTTATCTTCATCAGATGGTCATCTTTTTGCATGGTTAGTTTCATCAAAATCTACATACATGGACTCCTCTAGTAGGCAGGTTCTTTTGACATATATCTTATATGCCATGCTGTTAGTTGAGTATCCTAGAAAGATACCTTCATCATCCTTTGGATCAAACTTACCTAACTACTCCTTAGTGCTAAGAATAAAGCACCTACAGCTAAATGATTTGAGATGACCAATCTTAAGCTTGCGCCCTCGCCATAGCTCATAGGGTGTCTTCTCAAGATTTGGGTGAATTAAAACCCGATTCAAGATATAACAGGCTGTGTTAACAGCTTCTCCCCAAAAATACTTTGGTAGATTGTTATCACTCAACATGGATCGAGCCATCCCAACTATGGTTTTGTTCTTTCTTTCTACAACCCCATTTCGTTGAGCTTCTCCCCAATACCATGTCCTGAATGGAATTCTTTGAATGAAGGTTCTCAAATTCACATCCATGATCACTTTGGATTCTACTGACTTTAGTTCCTAGTTCGTTCATTATCCGATTACTAAGTTTGATAAAAGATGGCCTAATACATCAAAACTCCCTTAAAGTTAGCTCAGAAAACTCGATGCCACCCTCAACTTTCAAAAGGACTAGTTACCCCCCTCAACTTGGAAAAAAGGACCAGTTACCCCCCTTAACTTGGCAAAAATGCACCAGTTAGCCCCTCAATGCCATGTGTCAGAATCTGGTTGGTTTGACTTTTCAAAGATGTCATTTTTTTATTTTTCTATCTTTAACCAGAAGTTGAAACGTGGCATTAAAGGGGTAAACTGATGCATTTTTACCAAGTTAAGGGGGGTAACTGGTCCTTTACGCCAAGTTGAGGGGGGTAACTGGTCCTTTTGAAAGTTGAGGGTGGCATTGGGTTTTTTGAGCCAACTTCAGGGGGGTCTTGATGCATTTGGCCATAAAAGATTCAAAGGTCTCATCTTTGCTACTCCACATGACCACCCAAGTGAATCTCATGAAGTCATCCACAACCACTAATGAGAATCTTTTTCCACCCATGCTCATAGGCTGAACTACACCGAATAGATCTAGATGAAGGATCTCCAACGATCTCTTAGTTACTATGTTATCAATTGACCTAAATGATTTCTTAACTTGCTTACTAAGCTAGCAAGCTTAGCAAAGTTTATCGTTCTCAAAGTTGATACTAGGTAAACCCAGAATTAGTTGCTTTTTGGCCAGTTTGGATAGAATGTTCATATTTATATGACCTAACCTTCTATGCTAAAGTTACGAATTATCCTCCTTAGATACAAAACAAACATTAGTGGAGCCCTAGGATAAATCAATCATATACACATTATTAATTATAGGAGCAAAGAGTATAGTTGAGTCAGTCTTACAATCAATAATTGAGTAACCTACTGAGTCGAATGTAACCTTCCAACCTTTATCACATAGTTGGGCTACACTAAGTAAGTTGAACTTGAGTCCTTAGACCAAAGAAACCTCTTCGATTGAAGGAGAGACACCAATAATGCCACAGCCTAAAATCTTGCCTTTTTTGTTATCTTCGAAACTGACACTTCCATTCTTTTTACGCTCCAATGAGATGAACTGACTTTCATCTCCCTTTATAAGCCTAGAGCATCCACCATAAAAATACGAAATTCTAGTGTCATCAGCAGATCTTAGGCTCACCTGTAAAACAATTACGTTTTCTTAGGTACCCATGCTTTTGAGCTGGATCCTCCTTTGTTAGCAGTTCTTAGATTATACCACTGGTACTTGACATAATAACCATTTTTATGACTATAGAGAACTATGGCATGTCCAACTTTGCCACAAATACCACACACGGCTTTTGCCTTGGCCCGGCTCGCTTTCTTCTTTTTAGAGGAATTCTTCTTCTTAGAATTACGAGTTTAGTTATTAGAAGTTGGACTGTTGGCCTGGAGGAGGAAGCCGTTTCTCCTTTAAATTTGTTATCTCAATAATTTACTCATCTTCTTTCTTAGTGAGCTTGTTGTTCTAACATTCATGATACTCAACTTTTTCTTGAAGAAAGCGAATATCAAGAAACAAGGAATCAACTGTATCTTCCTGATCTTCACTTCTCCTCACTAGCTCTTTGATGTTTTTACCTGACTTATTAGTCAGTTTCTTCATATCAAAGAGTACCTTGGTGAATTCTGTTCGCCACTTTTCTACTGATAAGTTTAATAGTTTGTTCACAAGATTCGGCTATATATCAACGATGCCAAAAACTTGTTCACGAAAAATATAGGTGTTGTCAGTACCTCTTATCAAATAGAAAAATGATGATAACTGCAAGTATACAGTTGCGATGTAGTTTTAAAAGATATCGATCCTACAGGGAAGGGCTAGTTCTAGAAATCAACAAGGAAGATAAAATAAGGAAAATAAAATATAATGAAGTAAAGTTTTAGGAAAGAAGGGTTAGAATGAAAACTGAGTAAATATAGGTATGAAAGATTAGAGAATCTAAATATATAGATTTTTCCTACAAAATAAGTATAGCAGAGAAAGAATGCAAGTTCAACAAAGATGTTACGGTTCACTAAACTAATCTAACAAACTCGGTTCTAAATACTCAGATGTTCAATTATTCACCGCAGAGCAACACATGAAATGACTTTTCTAAATCTAGCACAAATGAATTAAGACAATTATATAAATCTTAACAACTCAATACTATGCTTAGTACGGGTCGCTTTCACATAGCCACATTTAGCAAGTTACCATTCCAAAAATGTTGGATCACTAAACAGCGTTATATCACAGATCCAGTTATTATACATGATATTGTTAACCCCGAAATTACTCTTAAAATTAACTCCAACGTATATAACTTGAATAACATAAATGACTTAACACGAAATATGCATTATGACACATAGGCATATCATAAAGTTCGAAATAGAAAGTATAAGTAGAAAGCAAAGCAAAGTTGTAAGGTATGCAAGTGAAAGCTAAAGTTGATCAAACCATATCCACTCTTTAATGGGAGTTGTCAATTCCCACAATTCCTTTGAATTCGGTCTCGGCCTGTACAGAACTTCCGCTAGGATGCTATTCTTTGCGAATATCAAACAAACGAATATTCAAGAACGAAAAATTTTATTGATAAGTGATTTGCAAGTACACTTATACAATAATCGCTCGAGAATATAGAGAAATCTAGTGATCGAAACAAGGATTCGAATCGCTTAAATATTTTCTCGCTAACACTTATGAACGTAGCAAACTCTCTATCTACACACTATACACTATCTTTCACCCCTTTCTTCTACACTCTGTGATGTGTTGGTGTATGAAATTTGTGATGATTGGAACCCTATTTATAGAGTTCAAAGGGTTGGTTCTATCCAAATGAAGGGTTGTGTCCATTGGTGAAAGATTGCATCTCTTCATTGTGATTTGTTGAGAAGCTTTGATTTAATCCACAATGGATAGGCACCTTTTCATGATTGGTTGACTTCTAATAAGTGTCTTTTCGTTGGTAGTTGATGGCGGTTGATCATACTTATCTGGCGGTTGGTAGTTAAGAAGATAAAACCAGAAAACCGTCCAAGTCGCGACCACCGATATATATGTCGCAATCGTGAATCTTTGATTGGCAGACTTCTATTTCTGAAGTATACAAGTCACGACCGCGAATGATTGTCATGACCGTGAAATGCATTTTCTTCAGAATTCTCCTTGCAACTTCACAAATCTTTGACAGCTTTGATCCTAAGCCAAATCTTTAAGTTCCACTCATCTTTTTGAAACTTTTTCACTCTTTTTTCATAGAATTCCACTTTAGATCATTTTACTCCCAAGATTTACCTAGTATCTACATTTGCATAAAAAACAACTACATACCACGTGAAATCTTTTATATGATGTATAAAAATGACTTAATTCATAGTGTTTAATGTGTAAAATTAATATGATATGAAGTGCAATTATACACTTATCAAATTCTTCAATTAACAAAGGGATTTCAGAATGTACCTTAGCTTGTGAGTTCTTCCCCTCGTTGCGCTTAGCTTCA
>CATIWQ010019983.1:0-27254 GCA_949673415.1 Euphorbia schlechtendalii | reverse complement strand
TTTGGCAAGGATGAGTGGTGAGTAACATTCAAGAGCAACATTCCAAGTAAGTTTCGATTTATATTTCGATGCAACATGAATTAGTATAAGTTATATAGTTCTAGTTTAATGCTTCCGATAAGTTTAAGTGGAGTAATATCTAATAGTATTCTTACTATGCGTTTTATATGCAAATCTCGAATAAGTCCTATAAGTATTGAGTGTGTTTAAAGTGTAGGGAAACTATAGCCATAATACTTTGAAATTGATCAATAAAGGATGAGGATATTAAGTGAAAAATCAAAAGAAAGAGAGGATAACCAATGAGTTATGCAAAAGGTGAGGAATGGTACAAAGCAGAAACTGCAACCATTCATTAAGAGAAAAGCATAGCATGAAAAATGGGTGCAAAGTACAAAGTACTTCAAAAACATATGCTTAAAACAAAAAAATGAGAGAGTGGTATGGAGCATAAAATGCAACCACTGAAAAAAGGGGAGAGTGGTATAGAGCATAAAATGCAACCATTGAGAGTGTTTTAGCATCCTAGATTACCTAAAAATGCCTTGAGAGAAATTGATCAAAGTGTTATGTCCTTTATACTTTATATTATGCTTAAGAGAAAGTAATATTCGAGTATGCATATAACGCTTATATGAAGATGCGATTCGGTTGACTCTCCATTAAGAACAAAGGTATGCAATTGAGCTATATAAATTGCACATTATTAATTTGTGGAAAATTTCGAACTTCTACTTGAAATCTTTTGCAACGTGGAATGTGGTACTCAGTGTAATAGTCTTTCACCACATAAGGTACGAACTTGTTTACCAAATTTATACACTTCTATCGAATTTACCTATAGGACAAGGCAAAAGTTAAGTGTGGGGGTATGATAAGCGTATAATTACACTTATTATCACATTAATTTTATACAATAAACATTGTAGTTTTAGTCATTTTTATACTTCATATAAAAGATTTCACGTAGTATGTAGTTGTTTTTTATGCAAATGTAGATACTAGGCAAATCTTGGGAGTAAAATGATCAAAAGTGGAATTCTATGAAAAAAGAGTGAAAAGGGTGCAAAGAGATGCATGGAACTTAAAGATTTGGCTTAGGATTGAAGTTGTCGAAGATCGGTAAAGTTACAAGAAGATTTCTGAGTAAAATTCAATTCACGGTCGCGACAATCATTCACGGTCGTGACTTGTTTACTTCAGAATCAGAAGTCCACCAATCAAAGATTCACAGTCAAGATATGGATTGTTTTCTGTTATTATCTTTTTAACTAACAACCGCTAGATAAGCATGATCAACTACCATCAACTGCGATCAACTACCAACGAACAGACACCTATCAGGAGTTAACCATTCATGAATAGGTGCTTATCCATTGTGGATTATATCAAAGCTTCTCAAGTAATCACAATGAAGAGATGCAATCTTTCACCAATGGACACAACCCTTCATTTGGATAGACGCAACCCTTCAAATTCTATAAATAGGGTTCCAATCCTCTTCAATTTTGTGCATTCAAGAAGTGCATTGGATTAGTGTGGCATATAGTGTATAAAGTGTGAGAGAGATATAGTGTGTGTGTACGTAGATAGAGTCGCTACGTTCTTAAGTGTTAGCGAGAAAATTTTTAAGTGATTTGAATCCTTTTTTCGATCATTAGATTTCTCTATATTCTCGAGCGATTGTTGTATAAGTGTACTTTCAAATCACTTATCAATAAAATTTTTCATTCTTCAATATTTTTTTGTTCGATATTCACAAAGAATAGCATCCTAGAAGAGGTTCTGTACGGGATGAGACCGAATTCAAATTAGACGCAGGAATTGCGGGAATTGACGACTCCCAGTAAAGAGTGGATATGGTTTGATCAACTTTAGCTTTCACTTGCATACCTTATAACTTTGCTTTACTTTCTACTTATACTTTCTATTTTGAAGTTTATGATATGTCTATGTGTCATAATACATATTTCATGCTAAGTCTTTTATGTTAATCAAGTTATATGCATTGGCATTAATTTTATGAGTAGTTTCGGGGTTAACAATATCGTGTATAATCACTGGATCTGTGATATAACGCTCTTTAGTGAGCCAACATTTTTGGAATGGTAACTTGCTAAATGTGACTATGTGAGAGTGGCCCGTACTAGGCATAGTATTGACATTGTCCAGGTTTATATAATAGTCTTAAATCGTTTGCGCTAGGATTAGAAAAGTTATTTCATGTGTTGCTCTACGACGAATCATTGAACATCTGAGTGTGTTGAACCGGGTTTGTTAGATTAGTTTAGTGAGTCATAACATCTTTGTTAAACTTGCATGTTTTCTCTGCTATATTTGCTCGTAGTGAAAATCTATGTATTTAGAGTCTCTCATCTATCACATCTATATTTACTCAACTTTTCATTATAATCTTCCTATCCAAAAATCTCAATTCTATTTTTATTTTCTTATTTTAACTTTCCCGTATTTACCTTTAGACCTGGTTCCTTCCCTGTGGGTTCGATATCTTTTAAACTACATCACAACTTTATACTTGCATTTATCATCATTTTTCTATTTGATAAGAGGTATGGACAACACCTACATTTTTCGTAAATAAGTTTTTGGCACAATTATTAGAGGATAAACCTTACGAAACGTGTGTAGCGAAATCTCACGAACAAGTTCTTAGAACCATTATTTATTAAACTTATTAGTGGAAAAGTGGAGAACAATGAAACATAGACATATCATAAATTTCAAATTAATAAGTATAAGTAGAAAACAAAGTAAAGTTGTAAGGTATGCAAGTGAAAGCTAAACTTGATCAAACCGTATCCACTCTTTAATGGGAGTCGTCATTTCCCGCAATTCCTGCTCCTACTTTGAATTCGGTCTCAACTAATACAGAACCTCAGTTAGGATGCTATTCCTTGTGAATATTGAATAAATGAATGTTAAAGAACATAAACTTTTTTTGATAAGTACTTTGCAACTACACTCATACAAAAATTTCTCGAATTTGTGGAGAATTCTAGTGATTGAAACAAGAATCGAATCACTTATACATTTTTCTCTCTAACACTTTGAACTTAACAAAATCTAAATAACTTTCACTCTCTATTATCTGTCATTGTCGCCATCCATATTCCACTCTTCATGTATGAACTGGTTGATTTGAACCTTTATTTATACAGTGTGAAAGGTTGCGTTTATCCAAATGAATAGTCATGTCCATTAGTGAAGGGTTACATCATCTTCAATGTGATTGAATGCAAGATTTCATCCTTATCTTAAATGGATAGGCACCTTTTCGTGGATGTATTATCTCCAAAAGGTGTCTCTTCGTCTGGCAGTTGATGGTGATTCATCGTTCTTATCCGACGGTTGGAAGTTGAGAAGAGTTAATCAAATCCGTTATGATTTGCGAGCATGACATACATGTCACGATCTTTAATGTAAGTTGGTAACTGACTATTTGTGAAGAATGATAAGTCATGATCGAGATAGATAGTCGCGAGCATGATTTGGCCAATCACGAGTAAGAATCACGATAGTGACATGGTTGTGACTTATGCTTTTCTTCATTATTCTTCTTTGCAACTTCACTGATTTTTGATAACTTCGATTTTGGAACCTTTTTCACTCTTTTTGCATAGAATTCCATCTTTGATCATTTCACTCCCAAGATTCACCTAGTTTCTACACTTGCATAAAAAACAACTACATACCACGTGAAATCTTTTATATGCAGTATAAAATGACTCCAAACCACATCATTTTATGATTGAAAATATCAAGATAATAAGTGCAATTATACACTTATCACTCAACAACCTATCCAGAGAATGGTTTCATTATGCATGATAAGTTGAACATTATGCATGAGAAGATTTATCTTATGAAAGAGTAAGTGCAAATTTTGGTAGACACCAGAATTGAGGATTCTAAGGATAAAAATTACACTACCTAGAATATACACTCCTTGGGGCCAAGGATAATCGATACTAAGGCCCAACTAAAGATAAATTTGTCAATAGGATACCTTCTTTGACTATTACAATGCTTTCAATTGTTTATTTTTCAAGACTTTGACTTAATTACGCACCTCACCCGATCTCACCATCTCCTCCTTGATGAGTTTGATCAACAAGAGTTTCTCTCAAAAAATGCGAGTAGTTGGAGGATGAAATTGATTCGGTTCTTCATGGGAAGCAAGATTTGTTCACTACAGCTTTGGATTCCTTTAATGTCTGTCTCAACTAGTTTATGCAATTGTAGATTACAAAGGGGGATAAATTAGTAGCAACATCTCAGTAGAAGGCTTCCAATCACAAGTCTCAACTTCTTACGTCTACTAGAAATGGAAAGGAACCGATAGATTAGTAGCAAAAGTAGTAGATTAATCTAGAAGAGCTAAGACGAAGAAGGATGCAAGAAACTGGTCCAAAAATTAGACAGATGCTACAACATCAACGTTAGTAGAGGAGATAGATAACTTTAGCAATTATTGTAATAGCGCTAATATGTAACAACTTAGTAAATGACACTATTTATGTACTTACTGAGTTAATTATTGTAAATGATAACTATTCGTTGATCAAGTTAGGATCCTCTTAACTTATATGATATTATTTTCTTATATATCTTGTATTAAGAATTGCAAGACACGATTTAAACTACTCAAAGGAGAAGCTGATCAAGAAAAGTCCTTACCTAAAGAGAAGTTCACTCAGTATGGGGGACCTTTTGATGATTGAAAGGAAATCATTCAGCATGGGGGAGTCCTGTTTCACATTAGGTATTTCATCTTAATAAATTTTGACTATGTTTATTTCTACTACTATTATGTTTGTAATCTATTATAAATTGAAGAGATTGTTGAACCCAACTTAATGATACTTCACAATATCTTGAGTTTTAGAATAACAAACTGATTGGGATAGTAAAATTAATTACAGTACCAAGTAAATTCTTAATTAAGTATTTAAGTAGAGTTGAGTTTGTTTAAGTAAATTGACTCAGCTACACTAACCTTACTTAATTAATAGAAATAACTTAGGTTACCTAATTGTTAGTTTACCGAGTTAAAATGAAAGGCAAAATAACTGAGTAACAGAATTTACTTAGAGATAGCTTAGCTTGAGTTCAGTTATTTAAATGTTATGCTGAGTATTGTGACATTATTTTCCTTAACCGTTTTCTATCTTAGAATATTCCTATTTTAATGCGTTTTAGGTTATGAGGATGAATAAGTGCTCAAAACAAAAAGGAATAATCATATTTTCTAAGGAAAAAGGTGCTAACGGAATGTTTGTGTGTTCTCATTAGAGTCTAAGAGAAACCGATTGTTCTCGTGGATTTTAGTAATGGTCGCATATATCTGCAAAACATCAGGATTTCAAGCAGCTCATGCTCTCTCTCGTAAGACATAATCAACATGAGGATCAAGAGTTGGCGATATATAGATCAACGATTTAATCTTGCATTACAATGTACATATTCCTTGTCTCACAACATATTCAAATTTGTCTCACAACGGGAAGAATTGGAAGACTAGAAGAGAAGATAAATTGAAGATTAAAACAAGATGAAAAGTTTACAATCCCTATTTAAATTATGCAGTTCAAATTTGGTGAATACACTTGAATTTCCTAGAGTTGAAATCTCTAATCAAATAAACTCAACATCTAAAATTCCTCAAGCAATCAAAAGCAAATAGTAAATTCCTTTTTTATTTGTAATATAGAAAAAAATTAAATTAAAGCAATCTAAGTTCTTCACTTGTAAAGGAACCAATGGTTTATAAGTTGATTTTTCATGTTTAATCATTTAGCAAAATCTTTGAGTAATAGCATGTTTGAAAAGGGTACTTAAACTTTTTAGAGGGTTATAGATTAAAAGGTACTGCTCTAATTACTCATTGTTAAAGGCTTCTCCGCCTGGTTAAAGAAGTTTTACACTAGTGGATTAAAGCTCAAGAAATGTTCGTGGGGACTGGAGGTAGGCTGAGTTCGAACGAGTATAAAAATGTAAAGTTTCTTTAAATTGGTTTTTGTTTTAGTCAACATTATATCACTTAGCATAAATCATTTCCATATCCGATATATTTGCTTAAGTGTTTATTTGTTCTCTATATTATCTACTTAGCTTTATACATATCTGTGCTGAGTAAGTTTTACTCAGCATCTGTTGGACAAAACTAAGTCCATCTTGAACTATATAGTTTTGTGTGTTCATGCACATTAACTATTTATCATTTTTCACATTCATCTGTTGTATCTCTACAAAATTATAAAAGGTTAAATCAAGTTTTAATAAATAAATTTTTAACCAATAAACAGTCATTCACCCTACTCTAAATGATTATTTCGAGCCAACAAGACCAGCACAAGAAAGTAAGCAAAGTTCAGTGCATACAATAATTCAAAAGCCTTATGGGTAGAGTTGTTAGCATCAAAAAGTTTAAAATACTAATTATTACATCATTAGCGTCATCATCCTCCAAGGGTGAAGGGTTTTCTTTTCTAACAGTCACCTTTTGACAATCACCACATTCTCCAATTATGCTAGCTAAACCACTACCTTCTCATCCCCGACTTAAACAAGGTTAAAAGAAGATTAACTAAAATCACTTTTTTGTACTGTAGCTCACTAGCTAGCTGCCCTACATGCGTATTCATTTCCTTTATTCTCTCAAGCATCTCTGCCTTAACATAGACATCATTGTAGGAGGTGAACATGTTTATCCCTAATCTCTTCCTGTAAATGGTAGTGCATCCTTGAGAAGCTTTACAATTATTTCTGACAAGCTAATTCGGTCCTTCAATAGCACTTGGGTGGCTATCCACATGCTATAGTTAGACTTGAACAATTCCTCAGGCTTTTGCTTGACAGCCTCAAGCATGTGTATGGTGGTCTTCATCTTAGAATTGATTCCATATTGGTCAATTAATGCCTCTAATAAGCACTTCCAATCATGAGCTACTTCTATCTGTAGGTGGTTACCATTCATTAGCTGGTTTTCCCAATGTAACGATAAATATCTTAGCCATCATCTTATCACCGATCTTCATATCTATCATCACAGTCTAATAGTTGGCCAAATATGATCGGAGATCTCCTTCTCCCTTTTTTATTTCCCTAATTTCGACATCATGAAGTTATTGGGAAGTCATTCGTCATCATGTGCTATCAAAGGAAAATGGTAGTAGTTTAGTTGAAAGTTTAGGAATTGGCTAGCATGGGCATCCAAGAATTGTTGCCTCAACTCAGCAAGGTTAAGAGCTTGATAATGAGGGACTATTCCTTCAATCCCATTTTGGAAATCAGGTTGAGGAGGAGGAGTAAACACCACACTCCTTGGTTGAATTTCCCCTAACGGAAGGTAGTGCCTATAAGGGTAATTGTCAAGTTTAGAGCAGATATGGCCTAAGTCACTATCGGATTTTGAGGAGGATGGGTGGTATAGATCATCCCTACATTGAAGTAGGATGAATCACTCTAATTTTGAGAGATGGTTAGTTGTGATGCAAAGCTCCAAAAAATAAGATGAAGGCCTGACTACCATCATATGTATTGTTTGTGGATGCATACCTGGTTGAAATGGACCTGAGCTAACCAATTGTTGACCAAATTATTTATGGGGCTGAGCAACTCAAAAAGTACCGCTTATACCAACCCTGACTGGACATTTCGCTTAAAATTTTATCCAATCTAAAATTATCTAAACTACCCCAGATTTTGGCTAAGGGTCTCGAACTTAGTTTGATTATACCCTGAATTGAAATGATAAGTAGTAGTGGGGTTATATTTAGGACTCCCATATGAAAATTTGACATGAGTTGTTGACACAAGTCTCCTCTCTTAAGGATAGTTGGCTTCAACAAGGCCACAGAGATTCTAAAAATCTTTGAGTCTGAGAGTCTACCTAAAGTGCGGTCCTCTAGTTGATGGGGATGGGAGTAAAATTGTATACCTTACCCAAACTAATCATTATAGAGAATAACACTTAGTGTAGTAGCTATGTCTAGATTGACATTCATTAGAGGTGGCTGAACAACTTGTTCCTCATGTGCAATCTACTCCTCTACCCTGTGACCATCTTATGAGTTTAGCATCTTTAAAACAAAAATCTGACCTAAAACCTAAACCCGAATCTAAACTCGAATCCTCACTAGAGTTTGTATATTGAACCTATTGTGGCCTAGCCATGATTAGAGAAATCCTAATGTGAGCAGACGACACGAAGAGATGGGCCGAGAGTGCGCAAGGAATGAGAGGCATGGTCCACCGAGGTGTTTGAAAAGTACACCGGGTAGGGGGACCCGGAAAAGTTTTGGTAGAGAAAGCGAAAACTTTTTTAGATTGGCTCAAACCCGAATCCACCGTCTCTTAGTGTGGATTCGCCACCTGGATTAGCTCTTTCCAAGAATTAGAGTCCCGTGAGGCTTAACGTCCAGGGGACGGCCCACTAAGACACAGAGATTCGGGTTCGGGATATGTTGCTTATTTCTTATATGATCACATTATATTACATTTATAGAAAACCATATTCTCTTAATTGTGAACATTCGCACTTAAGTCATTTTTTGAGTTATATGCATGATTCACGTATATTCGAAAGCGATAAACCATCCATAAAGCAGTAAATAAATGCGGAAAGTAAATGCGGAAAAATAAAGATTATAAAAATTACAAAACTCGAGGGATGCAACCGCCCACCTAACCTATTAATTACAATTCTAGTAAAAATATTTGCAATACCCGAAGGAAAATAAAATTCTAGACATACATCTAACCTGCATCCACAAAGGTTAGCACGAGATATGGCACATATGTTCGATTTGATTTTGGGAAGGCCCGTGTGGCCTAATTAAAACATCGATGGTTTAAGTTATTATTTTAAATAAAAATGGTTCGTTTTTATTTACACGTATGTTGATCAATTTTATTAGTGAAAATGATCACATAGTAAAGTGTGAGGCCTGTTATCCGGGAGTAATTTTATTCCCTTCGTGGAGGTATTCTAACACGAAAATTAAAAAGAAATAAAAGATGAAGAAGAAGATTACAAGATTTACAATAATAATAAATGAAATAATTCCTTGGTCTACAAACAAAATCAGAAAAAGATGAGCAGATGAGAGAATGGAATCCGCAATTCAAGGAACACAGAGGCTTACCCTTTCGGCGTGAATCCAGTTCGGCGTATCCGTATGATCCTCGAGAGCGTTCCTCGTTCATTTTGATTTAATTGGAAAATAAGTGTTTATTTATCCAAAAGATAATCAGACTCGGGTTTTAAATTTGTAAACCCGAGAATATCTAAGGATTTAAGAAAAAAAGTTGATGAAGAAAAGTTCTGAAAATAATTAAAAATTGGGATCCAAACTTGTTTTGGATCTAAGAAAATATTGGAAGAAATATTTTTGTAGTGTTTTCTTCTCAAAATCAGCTTTTTCTCTGAAATTTCCCACCCCCGTTTATAGAAAAAGACCCGACTATTTATAGAAAAACTCCCGAGAATCCAAAAAATGCAATTTTTTCCGATTAGGAGGCTCGCCAGAGTAAGTCTGGCGAGGCTCCTCGCCAAGTCTTTGGCGAGGCTCCTCGCCAAGTCTTTGGCGAGGCATGCCTCGCCAAGGACTTTAGTGAGGTTTGCCTCGTCAAAGCTTTTTTACGAGGCTTACCTCGCCAACCCTTGGTGATGCAGGCCCCGGATCCGATTTTCCATGATTTTTTGTGTATTTTCATATTTTTTAATTAATTTTTGAATTAAAGGAAAAATTAAAAAATTTTATTAGAAAAGTCCTTTTGAATTCAAAGACGAGGAAGACTCCCATTTGAAGATCATCAGACGATCGAAAATTGTGTGATCCAAGGATAAAAATCCCGAAAAGCCATCATCATTGAACGTGCGAGCTGGTATAAAATCCCGTGCTCACAGCTACCCCTCGTATGATAATTGCTGGTTGTATAACCGGTATGATCACACGAAATGAGCATAGGGATAGAGAGAATACCTGACCGGTGTGGTTGGTGACTTCTTGTTCCCAATTGGTGATAACATAGGCCTTCCTTTCTAGCGCTGTATTTTCATAGGGTTGTCCGTTTCTTTCTTTGAAATTCCTTAGGTACTTGGTACCCCTTATGGGCAGGTCGATCATTTCTTTCTGCAGTATCCCTTTAGTGGTCGGCAATAGTTTCATTCTTTGGTTGTGGTCATTGTGTACCCCTTGTGATGATTGTAGATAGGTGTTTAAACCTATTTCAAAGGCGTCTTCGACTTGTTTCCTTTGACAAGTCAGAGAAAAGTATAATGTTAATACATTTTATGATGAATGTTTTAATTATTTGATTGAGTTTATGCGAAGCAAAAAATTTTTACCCCTTCAATCAAAAATTAAAACATGATAAATAAATAAGTTTAATGAAAATTCGAGGATGTCCCGAAAACTACTCTGTTGTTTTAGGAGGCTTTTGCGATATTTCAATGTTGACTTTTAGCTTGAGTGGGCCATCATCGTTCTTAGGTTCCTCATGTGGAGGTTCTTATTTATTGGGATAGTGTTGCCCTAGTTTGGCATCGTCTCTACCTGTAAATAACATGATGCTTATGTGATGTATGCATGAACAATATTTATCATATGATGTAAGTTTATTTGTTGTAGGTGTTGTGGGCTTTGTTCATTGAAGAGCCTTCTCTTGTGCTGGTGCATAGTTGCCCCTAGGATTTGTCTTACTAGGGATTCCAT
This sequence comes from Euphorbia schlechtendalii, assembly GCA_949673415.1. NCBI lineage: Eukaryota > Viridiplantae > Streptophyta > Magnoliopsida > Malpighiales > Euphorbiaceae > Euphorbia > Euphorbia schlechtendalii. The sequence goes on along the minus strand of CATIWQ010019983.1, from coordinate 16,515 downwards.
GGATGACTTCCTCAGAGCGACAACCATGGGTTCGTTAAGTTCAGAGCTTGGATCTAGTTTGAGGAAGATTTAGATGAGTTGTTGACTGCACATTGTGTTGGCGATGATCGCTTGGAAGCCATTTGCCTAACATGTTGGACGTATATAATGCCATGTATTGTTCCGAGGAGGAGATGATGAATTTGATACTTCTTTGGTTCTAATTTCTACATAGATCGCCCTTGTCTTAATTTTTGCCTGGATCGCCCTTTCAGGTTTTCAATCCAATAGACTCATTTTTACTTTATTTTATTTTTGTTTTTTTTACATTTTTTGGATGTTTACTTGCTATATTCTACCATTGGCATGCAAGCAATCAAAATAAACATATGCATAAAGATTCAGCAAAAATGACAATTCATTGATGAACTTAACAGGGGTATAAATGTTTCAAATGATTTGACTCCTACTATTGATTAGCCCTCTCAGGTTTTCTAACCAATGTGGTTCTCTCGATGTCCTAAGTTTTGCCTAAGTCTCCCTTTTCGAGTTTTCAACTCAGCAGACTATTCTTTTTCTATTTTGAAAAGAATCCCTAATGTTTTTACTCAACTAACCGAGTGTTAATTGATAGGCTAATTTATTTTTTTATTTTTTTGTTGGTACTGCTTTTTATCCATTTATTTCTTTCACCTATGCGTGATAGCAATTGTGTAAGACTTGGTTGATTTGGTAGACCGGTCACCGTCGATATCCACGACTTCAGTTATTGCCTAGTTAGGCATTTCTGATCGATTGGTTGGTGCTCATACCGCTTTGCTGGCTTGAGGTGTATGTGATGATGGGTCTTGATCATCAGCGTTTCCTTTTGAGTTCAATGGTGTAATGATTGCCCCACAAATGATAGTGAGCCGTGCGCAAGAGTTGTTGACGTGTTCAACAATCTGACTCCTTTTTATCTTCGACATTGACTTTTGTTTGATTTTCTCATGAAAGGTGATGATTCATGTGATGGAGTTGTTGACGTGTTCAACGATCTGACTCCTTCTTTGTGACATTGCACCGGTTATTTGGTCCATGGTTGACATTTCGGCCTTACTCTGGCTTCAATCATTTTGATCTTTTCGTGCTTGATTTGATGGTCATTCCGTGCTTGGTGATCCGTCTGTCAATCTTTCATCTTTGTATAATGAAGCAAATGCTATCACATGTCATCTAAGTACATGTGTTTGTCTCTCACTTTCTCTCAAGAGTCAAATCATTTGAATTTATTGTAATCGTGGGGAATCCATTTATACCCAAATTAATTTCATGACATAACGTGTCACATGTGCTAAAAACATTATGTATATGTTTATGAGGATGCGTGATGTCATTGATAGGATATCAAGCAAGTAAACAAAGTTCAATTTATTCAAAAATTCAAAAGCCCAGTGGGCCAAGTAGCTAAAAGCTAATTTATTACATCATCAACCATGGGTTCTTCTAGCGCTCCTTAGATTCAAAGTGCTACATGGATTCAAAGTGCTCCATCTTATCCACCTTCTCAAATACTTCCTGATAGCTTGTAAAGATGTATGACCCAAACTTGTTCCTGTATGATGGCAGTGCATCATCCAGAAGCTTGGTTATCATCTCCGGTATACTTAAGCTAGCCCGAAGCCTAACCTGTGTGGCCATCCAACATGCAAAGTAGGATTTGAAGCTCTCACCCTACTCCTGCCTTATAGCCTCTAGATGTTGCATCGTGGTTTCCATTTGAGAGTTAAAACCATAATGCCCCATCATAGCCTGAGCAAGGCTATTCCAATTAGTGGCTATGCCCAGCTAAAGTTGGTTGTCCATTCATTGACTGGGTGGCCCAAGGTGATGACAAAGAGCTTAGCCATCATCCTTTCATTGACCCTTAATGTTCTCAACACTGTTTGATAATGCGTTAAGTGAGCGCGCGGCTCGCCAGATCCAACATACTTTTCAAACTACGGCATTGCAAAGTTTGGGGGTAAGTTGTCTTCATCCCCGATTGTCTGTTGTACAGGGTATGTGTTCATGAGAGTGGCCAAGAATTGTTGCCACAATTCCACCATGCCTGGTTGTTGGAGGATGGCTTTCCCTGTGCTTGGATAAGAGCCATATTACCCCTGGGGATATGCCGCAAAATTGGGCAGTTGAGGTGTTTGGAACTTCGAGGCAAATGATATACTCCAACTGGGAATAGGATGTTGGGTCACTCCTTGGTAGAAAGGCCTTGGTGCGAATGCTGGCTGCCCCATTTTTTTCAGGGAGAATTGGGGAGGATTAGCAAATGGATTAGCAAAGTTATATCCTAGTTGGCCAATCTGAGCCTGGTTCAGCTGACTTCGTCCTGCCCCAAACTGGTAAAAGGCAGCAGGAGTTGAGGACACTACATGCAAGGTAGGAGGTCCCCCTATTCGACTAACGTTGTTAAGGGTGATCTCCGGGCTGGACACTGCATTCTGGGTCCTCCCAGCATGCTGGTGAATGAGCGATGCTAGCTGTTCCCTGTTGGCAAAGGTATTCAAGGCAGCTGCAATCTAGGTGCTCACCGATGATTGTTGAGAATTTTATCCCGTAAGGACAGGGTGATCCTCTCCCGCACCTTCTTCTCATGGATTAGCCATAATCAACATGCGTAGAACCGAATCCGAGTCCTCACTTGAGTCAATGTATGGAACCCCCTCCAGACTGGCCATGATTGGAGAAACACGGACCAAGCGATGAGCAGGCCTTTTCCAAGCTAAGATACACAAGCAGAAGATCAGATTATACATGTAAGATTTGTGATATGATTCATGATGCGGGAAATGCATGAGATTTTTAATGTTATAGCTGCATTCACAAGGGGTTAGCATGCCATGATTTGAAATAACATGCATGTCAATCCATTTGAAACAAATAGGTTAGTCATTAGGTAAAGATGAAAACATGAGGAAATGAAAATCCAACACTGGGGGTTGGATTTGAGATTTGTATAATGTATGTGTGACATCGCAATTTGAGTGACTAAGTTACCTGGATGGTAATAAGCCGAAATTTGGAGATTTCGTACTATGACTAGATCCCATGGAATGAAGAGGTCAAATTGATTTCGGGTAAGCAGTGCAACACACCCTAATGAAATGAAAACAACTATCGTATGTAGCTATCTAATGAATGATTTGGTTATTTTTCCCAATTAGGGTAGAGTTTCAGATGCCTGTGTAGTCATTATTATTTGAGGGGTATGTGGTGATACGTGAATTATTACCTTGTGTGGGTGAATGATTCGGGTATGAAGCATATACCCTTGAAGATTTGGTATGGTAAGACTTTTGAAATAAGTTCACCCTATGAGGGCTTAGGTTAGGACATCGACTGGGATATCCTTTAATATGGGAAATGGTTTGGGGTAGGTATTTGCCCCTTTTGGGTTATGATGTGGATGTCGAATGGACATTTCATAGGTAATGTGTGGGATGTGTTATTATCCCTTTTGGGCTAAGTGTCGGATGTCAAGTGGACATTACGCAGTAAAAGAAAGAAAAAATACGTTTGCCCTGTACAGGCTACTAGCCAGATGTCAAGTGGACATCTAGCTGAAAAAGGGGTAAGTGATGTTTCATGATTCTAAGTGGTTTCATGTTGTCTTGGGGCGACACGATCTAAAGTGTCAACTAATCCTAAATATATGTGACAACGATTTGGCATCATGATGATCAGAAGATGCTATGTTACATCATTATAAGTGTGTGCGTTCAAGTGTCTCCCTAAAATTCTTGGTTAGCATGACATTTGTACAATAATAAGTACGTAGCACAAAGCATGCAACGTCCAAACTTCCAACCATATAACTCCCGCGTGTAGGGTTTTTGGTTAGTCTCTATCCTAAGTTTGGTTCATCTTAGTATCATGAAGATACTAAGGAGCGCACTTGCAAGAAAATACAATGCATGGTCGTTTGTTGGGTATCACCCTAGGGAAAATGCCTAAGGCTTATTTACATAAGGTTTGTAAATGGGTTGTTGATGTAGAAGGTTCTTGTTGCACTAAAATACACTCTAAGCCTCTCCCCAAATGGGTTCTAACGAGGGAGGTACATGCAATATGGCAACAAGTGCTCCACCCGCTCAAGTACTATCTTTTCTCAAGGAGGCAGATTAGTACAAGAGAAAGTTTCGCGGTAATAGAGGTACCTTAGACTTACGGGCTAATCCCTTCTATTGCAATGCGAAATTATGAATATGTCATAATTAAGAGAAAATGAAATAATGTGATCAATAATTTTTAGCACTTATCAAAAATCTAAAACCTTTTGAAAACAAGTTTTCAGAAAAAATCCCCAGTGGAGTCGCCACTGTGAGCGGACGACACGAAGCGATGGGCCGAGAGCGCACAAGGAATGAGAGGCGCAGTCCACCGGGGTGTTTGAAAAGTGCACCGGATCGGGGGACCCGGAAAAGGTTTGGTATAGAAAGAGAAAACTTTTTTAAATTAGTTCAAACCCGAATCCACCATCCCTTAGTGTGGAGTTGCCACCTAGATTAGCTCTTTCCAGGAATTAAAGTCCTGTAAGGCTTAACGTCCGGGGGACGGCCCACTGAGACACAGAGATTTGGGTTCGGGATATGTTGCTTATTTCTTATATGATCACATTATATTACATCTATAGAAAACCGTATTCTCTTAATTGTGAATATTCACACTTAAGTCATTTTTTGAGTTATATGCATGATTCACGTATATTTGAAAGCGATAAACCATCCATAAAGCAGTAAATAAATGCGAAAAGTAAATGCGGAAAAATAAAGATTACAAAAATTACAAAACTCGGGGGATGCAACCTCCCGACTAATCTATTAATTACAATTCTCATAAAAATATTTGCAATGCCCGAATGAAAATAAAATTCTAGGCATACATCTAACCTGCATCCATAAAGGTTAGCATGAGATATGGCACATGTGTTCGATTTGATTTTGAGAAGGCCTGTGTGGCCTAATTAAAACATCGATGGTTTAAGTTATTATTTTAAATAAAAATGGTTCATTTTTATTTACACGTATGTTGATCAATTTTATTGGTGAAAATGAAACATGGCAAAGTGTAAGGCCTGTTATCCGGGAGTACTTTTTATTCCCTTCATGGGGGTATTCTAACACAAAAATTAAAAAGAAATAAAAGATGAAGAAGAAGATTACAACATTTACAATAATAATAAATGAAATAATTCCTAGGTCTACAAACAAAATCAGAAAAAGATGAAGTAGATGAGAGCACGGAATTCGCAATTCTAGGAACTTAGAGGCTTACCCTTTCGGCATGAATCCACTTCGGCGTATCCGTATGATCCCCGGGAGCATTCCTCGTTTGTTTTGATTTAATTAGAAAATAAGTGTTTATTTATCCAAAAGATAATCAGACTTGGGTTCTAAATTTATTTTAGACCCGAGAATATCTGAGGATTTAAGAAGAAAAGCAGATGAAGAAAAGTTTTGAAAATAATTAAAAATTGGGATCCAAACGTGTTTTGGATCCAAGAAAATATTTTTATAGTGTTTTCTTCTGAAAATCAGCTTTTTCTCTGAAATTTCCCACCCCCGTTTATCGAAAAAGACTCGACTATTTATAGGAAAAATCCCGAGAATCCAAAAAAGGCAAGTTTTTCAGGCGAGGAGGCTCGCCAGAGTAAGTCTAGCGAGCCTCCTCGCCAAGTCTTTGGCGAGGCTTGCCTCGCCAAGGTCTTTGGTGAGGCTTACCTCATCAAGGTCTTTGGCGAGGCTTGCCTCGCTAAGGACTTTGTCAAGGTTTGCCTCGCCAACGCATTGTGGCGCAGGCCCCCGATCCGATTTTCCGGTGTGTTTTTGGATTTTCCGGTGGGATACTTGCCCAGATTTTTGCTCTAATTCATTGTCTTTAAATTTCAATTCTCGAGAACTTTTTCACTTTGCTTAGCGGTGTTTGCTTGTTATTTTGTTTGCGTGGAATTCTGTTTTCCTTTTCTTTTCTTTTAATATAATTTTTTAGGCCTGAGTTTGTTGGTTGGTTAGCGGAGGTGCCAACCTAGTTGGGTTGTCCGCCCCATTTCAACGATCAGCTTCCATTTCATTCAAAAATTAATTTTTGAATTAAAGGAAAAATTAAATAATTTTATTAGAACAGTCCTTTTGAATTCAAAGACGAGGAAGACTCCCATTTGAAGATCATCGGATGGTCGAAAATTGTGTGATCCAAGGATAAAAATCCTGAAAAGCCGTCATCATTGAACACGTGAGCTGGTTCAAAATCCCATGCTCACAGCTAACAAGGCAATGAATCAGTTTCTTCCAAGTCTTAACTAAAGCACACAACGAGATTATTAGACCATGCACATATGATAGGTAATACGTGATTGACAGACCTTAACAAATGCATGATGTGCGTATGTTACGGTTGCTTCACAAAAGGGTTAAAATGTCATATGTCGTGAATTTCATGTTTTTCAATCCATTTAACACAAACATGATTAATCGTTAAAAATCAAAGTTGTTAATAATAAAATGGAGTATCAATTAAACTAAGCATGAAGCAAAATATACCACCTACATGGTGTGAATTTGAGGTCAAGATGATATCTGTGTGATATCATAAGGATTTAGGTTATATTGTGAGGTAGACGTATTAATTGTGTGGTAATAGGCTTTTCAATTTTGAGAAATTACAACTATGGCACGTTCCCATCTCGTTAGTAGGTTTTTCTTGCACTGTTCATAAGAGTTCGGTTAAACAGTGTGTTATACCCTAGGGAAAGTAATGAATGTTCATGTATATTTTTTATGAAAATGACCACTGTGTACGACCTCTAATGCATGGTTTGTGTTATAGCCCTGTGTGGGTAGAGGTTCACGTACCAAGCGGGCACCGCATTATAGGGGTCAATGATGCTTTGTGATTCTAATTATTTGTGTGATCCTAGGTAATAACGCCCTATGTATTGTTCTAAGTCTAAGTGTGTGATAATGATGGGGTATCGAATTTTGCAATAATAAAATATGACATCATAGGTACCATTAATAACATGAGTATGTGCATTTATGTGTCTGCACAAATGATCGTAGTTAGAATGATGTTACATATAAGTGGACGGGATGTATGATTAAATAAAGTTGAAAAAATAATAGCATATAGCATGCAACATACTTCCTCTGGCCTTATATCTCCCATGTGTAAGGTTTGAGCTTCTAAATCTAGGCTTGGGTCATCTAAATACCACAAGGATATTAAGGTTCGAACCTGCATAAAAAAGATGTAATTGTTTTGGTATATCCTAGTGGAAGATACTGCAGTTTCTTAAATGAGTTTGATCAATGGGATATTAATGTAGAAGGCTCTTGTTGCACTACGATACACTTCAAGCCTCTCCCTCAATAAATTCTAATGAGGGAGGAACATGTGATATAGTAGTAAGCGATCCACTCATTTGGTATCCCCGATTCCCAAAAGGGCAAAAGTGATACTTTCACAAGCTTCTCGCTAAGCAGAGCACCCTAACCTCAAGGCTAAGCCATCTAATGCAATATGCTGCATTTTGAAATATTTTAAAGGTGGATTAAGTCATTTAACAATTTTCAATGCTCATAAAAAAATGTTTTAAACTTTTAAGTTGTAAAAAGATACTCCCCAATGATTTCACCACTATGAGAGGACGATGTCCCAAACCTACACGGTCGTTGCGAGGTGTTGACCCATGAGATGGGGTGTGGGGGTTTCCGAAAATGAGATATGCTATGAAATTGTGTGAAGTAAGTTTTAAATACTTGAGACTTAAATATTTAGCCTATGGTATACAGAGTCACCATTCGGATAAGCTCTTATGGGAAAATTTGGTACAATCTAGATTCGTTAAACCTAAACGATACCATAGTACAGAGATTTTGGTCCAAATGAGTTATATATTTTATTGTTATTTGAGTTAAATTATAATTTACATGACCACCTTTATAACATATCAATTTAATCTATGTATTTTAGGTTTGTATGTTATTTTAATGCGCATGCAAAAAGCGATAAATAAATGAAGTGCAAAAAAGTAAACACGTGGGAAAGAAAACACATCTATTCTACAAGAGATTAATTGCATATTAGGATGGGGGATACAAATTACCTAAAGATAAATTACCTAAATACATCAATATCTAAGGAATACAATCGCATAGAATGCATCAATATTTAATAAATGGTACCTTTATTTTACTAAATACGATACTCGCAGGAAAATAAATCCTAACATACATCCAACATGATCTACCTGCATACATAAAGGTTAGAACATGGATATATCAAGCCACAAGTATGTTCAAAATATGATATATGGTGATATTTGCGATTATTGACCATGTGGTAGAGTTGAAATGATGAAATATTCGACACACTTTTCTTATAAAAAAGATTCATTTTCATGTACAACTATGTTGCTCATTTTATTAGTGAAAATGCAGCATTTGAATATTATTGAGTTGGTTATTTGGGAACTTGAATTCCCTTCATGGGGTAACATAAAATAATTCATACAACATACATAAATATGTAAATCCCAGTCTAAAGCATAAAACAAGGTTTCCATTGAACTCTTCTTAAAAGGAAAGTCATTAAAGCTAATAAAATGTACCTCGGTGAAGAGGGTACCAACTTTAAACACCAAACATCTTTCAAGTTGGTTTCAAGTCTCCGAAAATGTTTAAACTAAAGTTCTACATTACTGAAAACTCATATTTTAAGTTTGAATAGTCACCACTGACTCTCTTGGATATAGATCTTTGGTTGTACTTTTTACGAAGCTATTGTCTAGGTGTAACACCAGTACCAACTTTGGTGAGTCAGTACTGATATTATAGATACAAGTACTGATTTTATCAATATCAGGGTCAATGTTACAGTTGACAGCAGCATCAACTTACTATAAAAGCATAAAAAACAATCAATCATATAATGTAAAGCACAGCTCTAAGAACTTGAAGGCTCACCCCATAGTCATGAATCCACTTCTTCAAGGTCCATGAAGTCTTCTAGGAAGCTCCCCTTGTTTCTTTTGTTAATTGGTTGGTTGGTTTGTAGTTTTTCAATGATCTTGAGAGTGGAGGTAGATGTGCTCCAAACCAAAGAGTTAACATATAGAAGGAGTAGTAACCCCCAACGTATAAGAAAGAAGTCTAGTAACTCTTCCTTTAAAGTTATATATCTAAATCCCAAAGATCAGCTCTCAAGAACCTAACTTTGTCATATAATAGATAAAAAATGAAATGTTTTCCTAACTAGATGATAAAACCTCTCTTAAGAATAAATATCGAGTTGTATTATGTTAGAACTTGATGAAAATACTTGAAAAAACTCTAAAACCTTAAGCTTTCTTAAATTGTTAAACCAAGTTTTTCCTAGAAAATACGTCTAAACCTTAAGATTGCTAAACAAAAAGATTGATAATACAAAGAGACCGAAGTTCATACCATTTGCATGAACTCAAAAATATCCACTTGAAATCCCAAGTGCTTGTATCCTTAAAGTCTTATACTTTGCTCAAGAACACAAGAAGATGCTTCTAAATGCTCTCAACTTTGAACTCTCTCTCTCTCTCTCTTGCAATGTATATGCACAAAAATGAGCTCCCTTTGTTACTAAAACAAAGCTCTCTATCATTTTGATCTCCCTTCAATTCAAATTTAAAGTCAAGATCCAACTTTTGTTGCCTTTTGCACTTTACACATTATCCCATACGTATTTTTCACTTTTTGTCAAAACCCCATGAGAAGGTGGATCTTTATCAGTTCTAGGTAACGTTGGGATGGTCTTTTACCAGTCAAAGACAGAATTGGGACAAAATTCCTTTAAAAGACTCAAAATTTGAAAAGGTTTAGATTGGCATTTTGCAATGTCGATGTTGGTATTGTCATTGGTAACATCGGTACCGAAATTGTCAATATCGGTACAGCATTGCCAATATCGGTATCGACATTGCCAGTATCGGTATTGGCATTACTTTTAAGCTTTTTAACTTTGTTTCAATTTTGGTTAAAATGGCTTCAAAGGTTTAAAATCAACGAAAAGAGCTTCATTTGAGCGATATAGGACCTTGTAAAAATAAAAGACTAACAAGGGAAATAAATTATAGCTTCATTATTAAACTCATGATTGGGATTGAAATCCCATCCTCACACTTGTTCTTGATGACAATCTATTTACTTTGAATTTCCATGTTGAGTGAGTAGACTTTTCCCAATCTCTAGCTAGAACTTGCCTTGGAAGATGCATGGAATACATGTTATTTTGTGCTAGTCTTCTCAAGACCATGCTTATATCCTTACACTAGAAGATGAAGGCATTAGGTTCACCCTCTTTTAGCTAAATATCCTTTCCTCACACTAATCCCTAGATTATCCCTTTGAGCCTTATCCTTTTCCTTGTTTACACACATTATAAGCCCTTCACCCTTCACTTTGATTCCCCAAAATAACATGAGTTTCCATTAAGAGACTATTATATATTAGGTTTAAAGTAAAGGACATCATCTATAGAAGACTTCTCCTTAAAACAAAACATCTGATGGATAAAATACAAGTGACAAAAGACCGTTTCATAATCTAGAAAAACCCAGACATCTATTCTTGTGTTTATAAAATGTTGTTAGAAAAATAAAAAATATCAAATGAAAATGAAAAAATGAAAAAAATGAAAGAAAAGGAGAGAAAAAAATTGTTTTGTTTGTTATGTTGTATTTATGTTTGTCTCCTTGTACCTTAGTTTGTGAATAAAGGAAATTTAAGAGATTGCTTTGCTTAATAGCAATTCTATCCTAGATCCAAGATTTTTTCAAATCCAATAAAGTTTTGCATGGTTATCAAGTAAATCTCTTTTAAAAACTCTCATCACACAAAATATCCTTTTTCCAGAACTTAATCCCTAGCCTAATGTTACAAGCTTTAAAAGACATTTTGATGGTGTATACATAGTGGTGGAGATTAGATCATAGGGTAAGCTAATGGTCTTGAATTGGTTGGGTTGCTTAAGGAGGGAAATCTTTTTAAAATAACCCAAAACATCGAGTGTGAGTGATCCTTTGATAATACATTTTGATGTTGTTGCTATTAGATTGAAGTAATAAGAAGTCTAAGTTTCCTTTATTTGCATGTTAATGTGATAATTGAGATTGTTTTGCTAAAATTTTCCTAGTTTTGGGATTAATGTTTGAACTTGTTTAAAGCTATTAAGATTCTAAGTTGTATTAGATTTACTTGTGTTTCTTTGAAGTAGTTGTTTATCTTTTTATCTAAGGTAGAATGCTTAAGAATAAGTGAAATTTAGTAGTGAATTATATGCTTAATTGATTCTTTTGTTATTAAGAAAACCAATTTTCAATGTTATGTATGAGAAAATTTCAGGTTTTTTATCTCAAAAGAAAGACTTGCATGAGCAGAAAAGGTCTTGTTGAAAAGTGAAGTAAAAGCATTCAAATGATGGCGAAAAATTCAAAGTTGAGAAGATAGAATGGCTAAATTGATGTGCAGTTGTTGAGACAAAATCAAGTGGGTGTACTTTTGGTGAATAATTACTGATGATACCATTAACTTCTTTGAGAAGCTACTTTTATATTGTGCATTGATTATCAGGCACTCAACAAGGTAACCTAACCAGAAAGAAAAAGTATCCACTTTGATTGCAGACTTCTTCGAATGTAAACACAAATTAAAGTAGTGTTATTTATGTACAATTTTATCTCTATTCCTTCTTCCTCATTTTGTTAGATCCCTTTGGGGATCACTAAACCCTATTTTTCTATAATTCTTTTCTCCATTAATGGATATTATAGTTCTCTTTATATATATGTGTTAGTATATAGTCAGCAAGTGAAGCCTTTCCCCGGATAAACATTTCAAGGCTTACTCCAACTCAATGTGTGTATTTAATGTTTGTATTTGTTGTTGATTGTATGTTTGTGTATTTATTTCTAAATGAGTTTATGGCTCAAATTCTTACATAATCATATGGTCAAATGATCATTGGCTCCCTCGCCTTTGCTAATTCCACCTACTGCCCCCCTAATCTTTGAAAAGGACCTCGAAGCTCCCTCATCTTTTGAAAAATAATCTTGTAATTCCCTCAACTTTCAAAAAGTGTAATACTTTGCTCCTTGAATGCCACGTTTCAACTTCATATTGGAGATAAAATTTTAGGAAAAATGAAATCTTTGAAAAGTCATACCAATCAGAAGATCACATGTGGCATTTAAGGAGCTACAAGATCCATTTTTTAAAAAGATAAGGGAGTTACGAGGTCCTTTTCAAATATCAAGGGGGCTGTAGGTGGAAATGGCCAAGGTGGAGGAGCTAATGATGCATCTAGCCTAATCATATTTATCAGACATGGGGAAGATTTAATATGGTTAACAGCAAAAATACACATGCATACCTTGAGATTGAGGGGATGAAAACCCATCTACCGAAAGGATATATGATGCATGTAGGGGATTTTAACATTGTTAAATGCTCTGCTGAACTTAATGCAAGGATTTTGGTTTATAGAGACCTAGGGGAGACGTATATCAGTAGCCTTAGAAACTAGGTGAGACCAAGAGGTAAGTTTGGGGATATTAGGTTGAGAACCCTTGGATTTGTGTTCTTAAGATAGACTATTTGCATATTTGAATAGAGGAAAACCTTAGATTATCTTACGAGTGGGTGAAGATTGTGTTATTATCTTTGTTCTTTTCTTATTTTATATTTATGCATTTTATTTACGATGTTATTTAGCTTATCACCACAAAACTCCAAAAATACAGAAAGCAATTCTAAGTAAGTTTATTAGAAAAATTTCAAACTATTTATATTTACCCCACATGGAATATGACACCTGGTCTTGCCCTTTACTACAAACAGATCCTAATGCACTTGTTGGGTAGTACCGATTGGGCGCAACAGCCATCCTAACCTTTGAAACACCAGCAAATTAGCGATGGGTATTAGTTTGAATGTAAACATGATTTAAAGGTATCGCTCATAGTTGGGACGCATTCAGGACCACCTCATGGTGAAAATAAAAAAAAGATGTAAGGAACGGTAAATTTTTTACACAAAATTAATTGAATTAACTTCTTTCAAAAATTAGAGTTCCAAACACTCTTTTGACATGTCAATGGGTGAGGCCAAGAGGTAAGTTCGGGGATATTAGGTTGAGAATCCTTGGATTTATGTTCTTAAGATAGACTATTTGCATATTTGAATGGAGGAAAGCCTTAGATTATCTTATGAGTGGGTGAAGATTGTGTTATTATCTTTCTTCTTTTCTTATTTTATATTTATGCATTTTATTTACAATGTTATTTAGCTTATCACCAAAAAACTCCAAAAACACAGAAAGTAATTCTGAGTAAGTCTATTAGGAAAATTTCAAAATATTTATATCCCTATAGAATACGACACTTAGTCTTGCCCTTTACTACAAACCGACCCTAATGCACTTGCTAGGTAGTACCTATTGGGCGCAACAGCCATCCTACCCTTCAAAACACCAGCAAATTGATGATGGGTATTAGTTTGAATGTAGACATGACTTAAAGGTGTCGCTCACAGCTAGGATGCATTTAAGACCACCTCATGGAAACCAACTTTTGGCATGCAAAGACATATTGCATATGAATCCCACTCAATTTGGTAAGTTTTGCCAAGTTTCACCCTCAATTTTAACATGTCCCTACTTACACGCTCGACTTGGCAAAAAAAATGGACCCGCAAACCTCTTGAACGTCGCCGTATGAGGTTTTGGTAGTGTCAGTTTTTGGTTAGCCAACCAGAAACTGACACTTGACATTTAGGGGCTTTGTTTTTACCAAATTGAGCAAGTTATAATAGGTACATGTGTGGGTTGAAGGCAACACTTAACAAAACTTGTTAAATTGAAGGGAATAAACATGTATTTGATCATAAAACTTACCAAATTGGAGGGAGTATTTTTACCTGGAAATAATGTGATTTCGAAATAAATATAAAAAAAATGTGACAAGCAATGAAAAATGGTAGGGGTGGTTGCACCAGCATTGCTCTTAGCCACCAACATGGTACTTGAACAATTTCGAGATGTACCTCCATAACCGGTAAAAATATAGTGAATATTTTTAGCAAATATAGCACCCGTGGTAAAGAAGCCCTTGTTACCGCTTCTAGGTAATGTATTTATGTAAGCGTGGATATGTTGAAAAAAAAAGCTTAATGCATCTACACCCCCCTAAACTTATTCCAAAAAGGCTGTTGCCATCTTGAACTTTGAACTGTGACAGATAACCCCCTGTACTTGTCTAAAAAGTATCACTTTACCCCATTGTGCTAACCTGGCTTGCTACGTGGATGATCATCAAAATACACGCGCGTAAAGTATGCTGGTGGAATAAAAAATTAATAAAAAAAATCTCTAACATTCTAATTCTTACCATTCAAAATCTCTAATATACATTCTTCGTGATCTTCTTCAAAACTTCATCTCTATTATAAATATTTTCTTTAATTAATCATAACATTTTATCGATTCTTGGCACTTCATTTTCATCTTTTTGTTCTTGAAGCCGATATTTTTACGAGGGGTAAAGTGATGCGTTTTAGACAAGTACAGGGGGTTATCTGTCACATTTCAAAGTTTAGGATAGTAACAGCTCTTTTTGAATAAGTTCAGGGTGTAGATGCATTAAGGAAAAAAAAAAAAAAAAAACCGATGGTAAGGTACGAAACGGCAGAACCAATACATAATCTTTTGAGCTGTTTTAGCATTGAAAATTCCACAATTAGCATTGGTCTTCGAAGGCTTAAAACTCATTTTCATTTGTCCTTCTCTAGTGTCTTGTCTCTATCTGTTTCATTTCAATCAAGAGATTTTAGTTAAATTTTTGGACTTTAAATTGAGCCTTAAAATCTTAAAACTCATTTTCATTAGTTCAACTTACTCAAATTGTCCTTAATTGATTTATTGGATTTTAGTCTATAACTATATGTTCCATTTAAAATTTTAAAGAACATAACTGATTATTTTGTACAGGGTTTGATTTGTTATTGTTGATGTTGGAATATTATGAGTTCTCACATTACTTTCAAATATGGTTTTTGACCTGTTTTGTATTATTGTTAGAGCTGTTGTCACAGAAAATTTCATTTACAGATTTTTAATAAAACAACATATTTTAATTCTTAATATTAATTAATTAAGAACTTTTTGCTATTTATTTTCAAAACTTTTCGAGACAGCAAAAAACTTGAAAATTGATTTTTTTTATAAAAGCAGTTTGAGAAAATAATCATTTATCCCACATTGCTTTCGTTTAATTTGAAAAAAAAATTGAAATAAGTACATGATTATGAATTTACTTAAATATGAGAAAGATTAAAAAAATTTACTGCATTTTCTTGAAAAAATTTACTAAATATTCTATAAAAAAATATGGTTATGAGTTTACTAAAATTAGAAGGCACATCATTACTTTTTAAAAAAAATTAAAACTAGGAAAATTCTACGATATTTAACAGGGTATTGAAATGTACCACAAATCTATCCACTAAATTGTATTACAATTTACTTAATCAATCACAAACCGGATATATACACTATTAAACCTCCTTTCTGTTATAACAATATGGTTTATTATATCAGAATTAAATTAAATAATAAAAATATAAGTTAGTGGTTCCTTTAACTCTTGTTAGTTGTTCCACGTTATAATTTGGGATTAACAAAAATGGAAAAGATATATAGAAAGGGAGTTGAGTTGCCCCTCAAGATTGAACAGAGTACATATTTGTTGGACTACAATTCCAGAGCCTGACGTCAGAAATCCCTCATCCCTGCACTTCGATCATAAACAGAAACTGGAGGTGTTAAAATTAGAACCTTTCAGATTCGAATCTGCGACGCGACGAACTCATGGTGAATTTGAAATGAACTTTAGCTATAAATCTCAATTCCGGTAAGATTGCCGAAGAGTTAATCAGAGAAAGATTACGACATCAAAATCTACATTGAACAATACAAGGGAGGCCATCGTCTAAGTAAAATGCTCCATGATCAATATATTAACTCATCTGTACTCGAAAAGAATAAACAAAAAAGTATACCAAATAAATCATTGCAAAATGACGACATGAACCATGCTCGCCATTGTGTTTCAAAGCGTAGTTAAGCAGTAAAGAGTAATCATCGACTGTAAACTTTTATTTTTAATGAAAATAGTGCGAAGAACGAGGAAAATAAATTCCTGACGTAAGGATCATTAATAGAAAGAAAATATAAATTAGGAACAGCAAAAATTGCGGTGAATAGTTCAATATCGGAACACTGATCAATGATCATAAACGGTTCTGGTCGCAAGTAGTAGGGAGGGTAAAATCGGGAGCAAAGAGGATGATTACAGGGCAGAACAGAGAAAGAAGACGAACGAGAAGGATCGAACGCCGCCGTAGGAGGCGGCGTTTTCGGCGCAGCTTTTTTATGGCACTGAATCCACGACAGCTGGCTGCCGGTGTCGAGAAGCAT
>CATIWQ010019979.1:0-18002 GCA_949673415.1 Euphorbia schlechtendalii | reverse complement strand
CCCCTTATCACATAGAAAAACGATGATAACTGCAAGTATACAGTTGCAATGTAGTTTTAAAAGATATCGAACCCACAGGGAAGGACTAGGTCTAAGGATCAATAAGGAAAGACAAAGTAAAGGAAAATAAAAATAGTTTTAAGATTTTTGGAAAGGAAAGATCAGAATGAAAAGTAGAGTAAATATAAATGTGATAGATGAGAGACTCTAAATATATAGATTTTCACTACGAACAAGTATAGCAGAGAAAATATGCAAGTTTAACAAAGATGTTACGATGCACTAGACTAATCTAACAAACCCGGTTCAACACACTCAAATGTTCAATGATTCGCTGCAGAGCAACACATGAAATAACTTTTCTAATCCTAGCGCAAACGAGATAATACTATTATATAAACTTAGACAACGTCAATACTATGCTTAGTACGGGTCACTCTCACATAGCCATATTTAGCAAGTTACCATTCCAAAAATGTTGGCTCACTAAATAGCGTTATATCACAGATCCAGTGATTATACACGATATTGTTAACCCTGAAACTACTCTTAAAATTAACGCCAACACATATAACTTGATTAACATAAAAGACTTAGAACGAAATACGCATTATGACACGTAGACATATCATAAACTTTGAAATAGAAAGTATTAGTAGAAAGCAAAGAGAAGTTGTAAGGTATGCAAGTGAAAGCTAAAGTTGATCAAACCGTATCCACTCTTTAATGGGAGTCGTTTGAACTTGGTCTCGGCCCGTATAGAACCTCCGCTAAGATGCTATTCTTTGCGAATATCTAACAAACAAATATTGAAGAATGAAAACTTTTATTGATAAGTGATTATCAAGTACACTTATACAACAATCGCTCGAGAATATAGAAAAATCTAGTGATTGAAACAAGGATTTGAATCACTTAAACATTTTCTCACTAACACTTAAGAACGTAGCAAACTATCTATTTATACACACTATATTTGCACTCTAACATTTTCCTTTTGTCTCTCTGCACCATGTGCCACCAAGCACCATGAAATTTGTGAGATTTGGAGCCCTATTTATAGAGTTCAAAGGGTTGCGTCTATCCAAATGAAGGGTTGTATCCATTGGTGAAAGATTGCATCTATTCATCGTGATTGGTTGAGATGATTTGATATAATCCACAATGGATAAGCACCTTTTCATGATTGGTTGACTCTTGATAGGTGTCTGTTTGTTGGTAGTTGATGGCAATTGATGGCGGTTGATCATGCTTATCTGGCGGTTGTTAGTTAAAAAGATAATACCAGAAAACCGTCCATGTCGCAACCGCGATATACATGTCACGATCGTGAATCTTTGATTGGCAATCTTCTGATTCTGAAGTAAACAAGTCACGACCATGAATGATTGTCACAACCGTGAATTGAGTTTTACTCAGAATTCTTCTTGTGACTTCACCGATCTTCGACAGCTTCGTTCCTAAGCCAAATCTTTAAGTTCCACGCATCTTTTAACATTCATGACACATCATTAAACAAATTAACTTGGGTACAAATGAGTCACCACGAATGGTGATGATTTCCAATGATTTGACTCCTGAAGAAAATAGAGAGATCACGAATGTACTTAAATGTCACATGGCAGTGTTTGCTTGGTCGTATGAGGACATGCCTGGAGTGGACAGACAGATCACCGAACACCGTATCCCGACTAACCCTCAGATCAAGCCGGTAAAACAAAAACTGTCACTTAAGGCCGGAATGGGTAGAAAAGGTCAAGGTTGAACTGGCAAAGCAGATTGAAGATAAATTCTTAGAAGTGGTTGAATACCCGACGTGGGTAGCCAACATTGTCCCAATGGCAAAGAAAGATGGCAAGGTCAGAGTATGTGTGGACTTTAGGGATCTGAACAAGGCCTCCCCAAAGGATGATTTCCCCCTACCCCACATCGATGTACTAGTCGACAACATAGTAAGGGCATCCATATATTCCTTCATGGATGGCTTCTCAGGCTATAGCCAGATACTAATGGCTATAACTGACAAGATCAAGACAGCATTCATCACTGAATGGGGCATATACTACTACAAGGTAATGCCATTTGGTTTGAAAAATGCTGGTGCAACATATCAATGGGCTGTCACAACCCTCCTACATAATATGATCCATAAGGAGGTGGAAGTTTATGTGGATATCATGCTTGTGAAGTCCAACACCAGGGAGGAGCATCCAGTTGTCCTAGATAAGTTTCTCACCAGAATTGAGAAGTATAATCTACGCCTGAACCCAAAAAGGAATTAAGATGGATCTTGATAAAAGCAAAGCCATTAGGGATATGCCCACACCGAAAACTGAGAAAGAAGTCCGTTTCCTGGGGTTTCTATAGTATGCAAGCAAATTTATCACCAGGCTCACTACCATTTGCGAGCTAATCTTCAAACTACTATGAAAGGACCAACAAGTGGTTTGGAACGACTAGTGCCAGGTAGCGTTTGACAAAATCAAACAATACCTATTAAGCCCACCCATCCTCCACCCACCAAAACCTGGAAAGCCCCTGATCCTATACCTAGCAATTGAGGAGTCATCGGTTGGAGCCATGCTGGTGCAAGAACACGAAGATAGAAGCGAACATGCAGTGTACTACTTGAGCAAGAAATTACTTGAGTATGAGTCACGCTACACCTTGGTAGAGAAAATCTGCACCACGATGTTTTGGTTGACAAACAAGCTACTACATTACTTCCAATCTTATCATGTAAAAGCCGTCGCAAAGATAAACCCGATGAAGTACTTATGCCAATCGCCAACACTAGCCGGAAAACTCTCCCAATGGTTATTGCTACTATCTGAATTTGACATCGAATATGTGACCAAAAAAGTCATTAAGGGATGAGTAGTCGCTGAATTTTTGGCAAATCAACCCTTGGACTCTAATTACGTTGAAAATCTAGAGTTTCCAGATGAGCAACTAGCATTGATAGAGGACATCGGTGCAAAGTGGAAGATGTTCTTTGACGGTGCAATGAACAGAAACGGAGCCAGCCTAGGTGTTGTATTAATAACACCGCAAAATGAAGTTTTACCCCTTTCCAAATGATTGGAATTCCTAGTAACAAACAACGGGGCAAAATATGAAACCTGCTTGTTTGGGTTAGAGGCACTTCGAAAGGAACGGGCAAAAGAAGTATCGGTGGTTGGAGACTCAGCTCTGGTTATTAAAAAAGTCACGGGTGACTGGGAAATAAGAGAAGAATCACTTCGTCCTTACGTGGAAGCTGTATGGAAAATCTCACAAAAATTTTCCAAATGCATCTTCAAACACGTACCCAGGGAGGAAAACCAAATGGCAGATGCACTCGTTACACTAGCATCAATGTGGGAGGGCCCTAGAACTCAGTCAATCAAGCTGGTTGTACTGGAAATGGCCAAAGAACCCTTCTAATGTCGCCTAGTGGAAATAGAGGATCAACAAGCTATCTGGAATTGGTCCTTCGACATCATCAAATTTTTGCAGATCGGGGAATACCCAGAAGGCACAACAGAATCTGAAAGAACCTCATTACGACGATTAGCGACTCAGTTCCATCTAGTAGAAGGGGACCTGTTCAAATGAACATACGAAGGAATGCTGTTGAGATGTCTCACAGAATAGGAGGTACTATTGGTAATGAGACAAATGCACGCGGGAGACTACGGTCCATGCATGAATGGGGTAGCACTGGCAAAGAAAATACAATTCCAGGGATATTATTGGACAACAATGGTCATAGACTTCATATCGGAAGTACAAAAGTGCCACGAGTGCCAGATATACGGTGACATCAGTTATCTACCCCCATCCGAACTCCATAGCTTATCTACTCCTTGGCCATTCTCAGCGTGGGGCATCGACATTATTGGTGAGATTCAGCCAAACTCGACTAATGGACATCGATTCATTATAGTAGCAGTCGACTACTTTTCAAAATGGGTGGAAGCCAAATCTTACACCAACATCACCGCTAAGAAGATGGCCAAGTTCATAGAAAGGCATATATTCGCCTGATATGGCATCCCACATCACATCGTATCGGATAATGGAGTTCAATTCCAAGGAGCCACATCGGACCTAATGAAGAAATATGGGATTGAGCACCATCGGTCATCACCATACAGGCCACAAGCTAATGGAGCAGTAGAAGCAGCCAAAAAGTTGATTAAGAAAACCTTGAGCAAGATGGTTGTTACCTGATAAATTACCATTCGCAGTAAGGGGTTATAGAACAAGTGTCAAAACTCCCACCAACCAAACTCCTTTCGCGTTAGTGTATGGGATGGAAGCAGTTTTACCGGTTGAAATGGAAGTGAAATCGCTTCGAGTACCACTGGAGGCGAGATTAGAAGAGTCAAAATGGACAAAAGCCATATTTGAACAGCTGAACATGATTGATGAACGATGGCTAAAGGCACTGGATCATTTGCAGATGTACCAACAACGCATGGCTAGGGCATACAATAGTCAAGTAAGAGTAGAAGATAACCGTTAAAAGCAGGAGAATTGGTTCTGAAACAAATGAGACCCTCAAATGTGGACCAACGGGGAAAGTTTCACCCAAACTGGGAAGGTCCTTATATTATTAAGAAAATTTTGAGCAAAGGAGCTGCTAAGATCATGGACATGGATGGAAATGAGTTCGTCAATCCAATCAATCAAGATAAGCTCAAGCGCTACCACTTGTAAAAACAAAAGAAATAAATTTTCAAAAGCGGTACTCCAAAAAAGAGAGAGAAACCAGACTGCCAGATGGCACTTGGCTACCTGGGCAACAATTAGGACTATTCTTGTATAAAAACCAGAAATGTCTGCTGAGTTGAAAACCCGCGAAGGGCGGCTCAGGCAAAAATTATGACACGGTGAGGAATAGAGGGACTGCGAGTTAGAAAACCTGTTCTAAGCTAACTGGTGGCAGGACTCAAATCATTGGAAAACTTGTACCCTTTTTAAAGTCATTTAATGAAATGTGTTATGTTTGCAAGGATTTATGTTTATGTTTATATGAATAGTGTGCATACAGAATATCGCAAGTAAATAAAATTCGACAAAATTTCATAATCCAAGAATAAGCCAAAAACACAAGTCAGAAAACAAATGGTAAATAAGATGTAAGGGTGCCAGTCATTCCACCGTGCAAGCTTCCTCGAAGTATGAGGAAGGGGGTCCAAACCATATTGATCCCTCTCCCACTCACGAGACACCATAAAGTGCTTATCAGCATTGGGAAGAACCTCGATCTCACCAAGCCATCAAAGGTAGAATTCGTCAGTATCTGTGGTCTCCGGGGCAGTGTAATCCAACATAACAACCCGAGCGCGTGCCCAAATCCTCCATATAGCATCAGGTGTGTCAGGATAGAAGTCATGGAAATGAGTCGAGCATAGACCTAGAAACCCATTGCTGACATCCAAACTGCCTACACAGACGAGAAGGGGAATAGGACGTGATGCCAAACAACCCCATCAGCAAAACACCAAAATCATGGACGTTGGTAACCACGAATGGAATCTCTAACCAAAGGCTGAGCCAACGAATCTCAATAGCTCGGTAGGAGCCCAGAATCTCGACCCAAGCACCTTCATTCAACGAATGATGGTCCTTCCTAGTAAAGCCTCTAGGACCATAATGTGAAGTGAGGTACCGAGCCTTCCCTAAATGTGGATCAGCAGTTAAGCGAAGCTTCTCCAATAGCAATACCTACGTTAACCCATTTGTTTAAACAAATAACGAAAATCACGAAGGAAAGGGATAAAGAAGAAGAATTACCTCTAGTAGAGCAAAATGATCTCTTGTTAAATCCAAATTCACCGAAGCAGCATCTAAGTGAATCAGATTCTCAGCCAAGGCTAAAGCTGTAGGAGAAAGGCCTATGGAGAGTGGGTCAATGATCGACATGAAGCGGAAAGGGGCAATCGCTCCAACCCCGCAAACTAACTTCGCTAGAAGAAGTAAAGTCACCATCGAAGGCTAAGCTAGATGAGTGCTAGGTGTAGTCTCACACCAGCCAAGGATCGCTTCAACCCCGGAATCCACCAACATCAAGGGGAGTTGATAAAAAGCTCCCACTAGACTCCAGGTTCCATAAACCCTTCAGTTTATCCTCACCTCCAAACTGGAAAGAAGGAAAGGCGAAGTATAGTCTCGCGAGGGATATCGGCGTCGACTCTTTCGGAAAAAGGAGCCCCAGGAAAGCATGAAACTCCTCAACCAAGGGGCAAAGCTCGAAGTTGGCAAAACAAAAAACATGAGTGGCGGGATCCCAAAACTTCAAAGCAGCACGAATGAAGGCCATATTCACAAGCCTAGAAGCAAGGTATTGAAGACCTCGCAGACCAAAGCACTCTATCCTTCGCCAATCGGGTCCCTGAACAGTGCAGAGAAAGACCCTAAGGAGCTCGTTATAGGTCGACATCAGAAAGGAAGAGATCTAAAGAAAATCCCTCAAGACCAGTGTTGCCTACACATATTAATCGCATACATTAGCATTAAATTCATTCATACATATACGAAAAACATTCACAAACAAGTAAGCATATTCATAAAATAAAACACCACATGTGGGGACCCGGCACTGCAAACGGCCAAAATCCCCTTTTCTTTCATAAATCAAAAGTTTTTTTAAGATTCTACAAAGAGGAGCTATCTAAAAAGTCCAATTCAAAAAAAAAGAGGAGGAATCTAAAACTAAAGCTAAAAGGGAACTCATAAGCATATGCCGCCTATGCGTTATCTCCACCCACCAGATTTTGGGATAACATGGTGGATATCTCAAAGTCCTCGGCGCCTAGTCTCCTAATAACACCATCAGCTGAACCGGACATAGGAGGAGGCTGAGGAGCCTGAAGAAAATCGGCATCCCATTCTAGAGGGAGGAGCTACCCAACATCTGTGTCATCAAGCAGGGAACCGAGATCAAACGTAAGAGGCTGGTGGAGACCCGAGGTGGATGCTCACACTTCTACTCGAGCCTGCTCCGCTGCGGCGTTCTGCTATAACAACTCTTGATACTGAGCCTGCAAACTCTGGTGACTAGCTTCCAAACTCTGATAATGAGCCTCCAAACCCTGGTAAACAACTCCTAGCTCCTGGTGGCTAACCCCAAGGTTACGATGGCTGATATTTAGTGACTGGAAGCTACCGTCAAGCTCTTGGTAGCGTCGCTCGAATTTCACGCTCCTCGCCGCCATATCCTACAGTCATAAAGCATGTCACGAAAATCACATCCATGTACATAAAAAAACATGACATTTCATGCATCGCATATGACAGGATGAGAAATATCAACATACATGTGTAATCCCATCCTGTGAAATCATTAAGTCTCTCAATGTAAAGGAATGCCTGGCTACCCGATCCATTTCCTCAGTTATGACTTATAAAAGGAAAGGAGTGAGTAAATGAACGTCAAGAGGTCCCTAAAGATCTCTTGTGATCTAAAACTCACGTGAGTAGTGTCGGAAGGATCACAGGCCAACGTGTTGAAGCTCGGTAGAAGAGGCACCTGCAGGGAGATCCCCATGGAACCCATCAAGTAAAAGGTAGAGTCAAGGGGAATCGCGATTCTTCCTTCAACAACTCTCGAGGAAGATATACTTACCCCACCGACCGTAGCATTCAAGTCTGGTACTCAAACCCTCTTCTGGGCGAATTCCTACAAAGATAGACAAACAGTCAGAAACAGGATCAACATGGGTAAAACAATTAACACATTTCATACCCGGTATCCCACACCAGTGCTGCTAGCACCTGCACCAAAACCACCATCAACTCTCGGACCCCTAACATGAGTTGGAGGACGCTCCACCTCGGCTTGAGTCGGTAGGTGAAGCGAGAGCAACCTCTCCCGAATAAAGGCCTCGTAGTCACCACGCAGCCTAGAAAGCCTCACGCTATGATCTTTAAAGAGCACCTCCTGCTTATTAGGATCAGTGATCACCAAGTGCGCCCAGAATAGTCCAGTGGGAGGAGCAGGCGGAATGCTCCTCTCGGATACTGGCTTAGTCCGCTAGAACTGAATACGCTCACCCAGGTACCACTCGCGGGTCCTGGGCCCCTCAAGGATGAAGCGGTTGCGATCCACGTCTTACCGGATATCCCTCACCATATGATAGCTTGGAAGACCCCTCCATGGGTTGCGCTCCACCTAAAAAGAAAGAACGTTAAAGTCAGAATAAATCTAAAGATAAAAAGGTGATCATGTCCATAGAAACAAGGTCCATCACCTGCTCAAGAGTCAACTCGCAAAGATGCTGATAGTAGCTAGCAAAATCCAAAAAATCCCCCTCAAAAGATGAACCGATCCGGGCCATACACGGGGCATCCTCCAGAGCATTAGCAAACTAAGGGGCTAGAAGGAACTGATAAAAGAAGGCCCACGCCTACAAAAATAAAGAGGTTAATTAAGATTAATCAATCAAAAAATTTGACATACGCAATTCAAAAAGTAAGCAAACAATACTTGAAGAACCATGGGGCAGCAACGCAGAGCCCATAAGTGACCCCGAACAGCCAAGTCAAGGGCAAAGTAAGTCTGCGCCAGGATCGTCCGTGGCCAGTTAAGGCCACTAACTCTTTCCAAGTCCGCTAACGGCTCAATCAACCCATAGTTGATCTCATTGTTCGAGACCAGGAAAAAGGTAACACTCAATAGGGTGGCCAAAAATGATCAGACGTACAAAGGAAATTCAACCTCGGAAACAGTCTGTCAACCCATCCAGTAGTCAAATAACACGCTATAACTCAACGCCCGACCTCTGGGGTCAATACCGAGCAAGTCTCTGATGCGATTACAAGAAGTGGGAGCCTTGAAGAACCGCTCCAAAAAGGTGTCAAACCGGATCACACTACCAGCCCATGGTAGACTAGTGATTGCCACGATATCAAAAGGAGTGACGGTAACCTCCCCGATCAGTAAATGGAAGGTGTGCAAAATATCGCACCACCTCTGAGTAAGTGCAACCAATGTCGCATATGGAAATAAGGTAGGCCGTAAAGATCTCACCAGAGGACCAAAACCGGTGGTCTCAATGGCCTAAACAAGCTTAGGGTGAGAAGAGGCGTGACGATACCATGCCTAGATAGTGGTATATCCACCTGTGGGACGAAGTATGGGGGACTGCAAACGAGATAAAATAATACGCATAATTAATTAAATGCAAAAATACCAAAAACATTTTCTTTTAATAATTTTGATCCAAAACACGTTTGGATCCGCAACTCTATTATTTTCAAATTGTCCTATTATCTTTTGGAAAAATATTTTATTCAAAGTTTTTTTCAGATCCGAAAGACGTTTGGACTCCGAACTTTAATTATTTTCCAATCTCTTTTCCATAAAAAAAACCGGTAAGCCCGCAATGTCGCGCCAGGCATCTCTGGCGAGGGACCCGAAGGACCCTTGCCAGAAGGTTTGGCGAGGGTCCTAAGACCCTCACCGGAATATTTGGCGAGGGTCAGACCCTAGCCGAATATCCTTGTTTCCATTGGAAAAGTTTCCAGCGGACCTGATTTGCCATTTTTATATTTATTAATTTTTCTAGGATAAAATTCCATGACATGATTTAAGGATTAGTTCCAATCTAATTCCTAAATAGGATAAATTGCACTAAAAATGATAAATAAGATTGATATTAGCAAATACCTCGGTCCGGGAAAGGTGAGGCTGAGCTGGAAAATCAAGATCCAACATCTCTATAGGGGAAGTAATTGTAAACCCTAGCATTGTGTCGCTCGCTACCACACCATATGTGACGACAATATCGATGGAAAATACACCGGGCTCATCGATAGGTTGAGGAATGAGGTTAGAGGTAAGATGGAGTGCCCTACCAGCAACCTTCGACAGCATGATTTCTAGAGAGAGCGAGAGCGAGAGCGTTTTAGAGAGATGAAGAATATGAAAAGCAAAGAAAAAATAAAGGAAGGAGAGCTCGATTTATAAAGAAAATAAATGGGCCCCATCTATTTATTTATTATTTTCCAATGGGAGCCTCCTAACACTACGAAACGATGCACGGGATACCCCCAATTCCTCAAACTCATTTAATTTATTTATCAATGTTTTAATTTTTGATTGAAGGGGCAAAAATTTTTGCTCCGCATAAACTCAATCAAATAATTAAAACATTCATCATAAAATGTTATAACATTATTTTACTTTTTTCTGATTTATTACAGGAACCAAGTCAACATACTATTAAGGAAATTCAAAACATGACCGAAGAAGGAAACGGTTATCTCGACTGCTGAAGGAATAAACAGCCTCATTTATCAACCGAATAATGAAATGGTTGCCGACTACAATGGGGATATCGTAGAAAGAAATGGTATACCCCCCAACAAGTTGCACCAAGTACCTAAAGGATTCGGAAGAAAGAAATGGACAACCATACGAAGACACGGTGACAGAAAGGAAGGTGTATTTTATCATTAATTGAGATCAGAAAATCACCAACCACACCGGTCAGGTATTAGCTCTATCCCTCCAACCAAGGGCAAGGCGAGGAGCTTTGCCAAGATTTTCTCCGGCGACGCCCCTTGCTGGAAAAACTTACCATTTTTGGATTTTTCAGGATTTTCCTATAAATAGTCGGGTCTTTTTCGATTATTAGGATCCTGAAAAATTATCAGATAAAATATAGCTTTAGAACAACTTTAATTTCCAAGAACAAGATGAACTTTTTTTTGGACATCCTACGTAATTTTTTACCGAAACATAAAGGACGAAGATGATTTGCAACAGCCAATCGGATATCTTCGAAGTGGATTCATTCCGTAAGGGTAAGCCTCTGAGTTCCTAGAACTGCAATTCTCGTGCTTTAAGTGTTTAATTTCTTCTTCTGATTTAATCTGTGAACCTAGAATTTTTATCATTTTATTTTATTTCAACTGCTTTAATTCTTCTTCATCTTTTTCTTTATTAAAAGAAGATGTATGTTAGAACACCCCCACGAAGGGAATAAAATAAATTCCTTGATAACAGCCCTCACCAATTTACCATGCGAGCAATTTCATTAATTAAAATGAGCAACCAACATGCTAATAAAATGAACTGTTTTATTTAAACAACAAACTCAAATATCACGACTGATTTATTTTAGGCCACACGGGCCTCGCTAAATTCAAAATCGAACATACGTGTTATCCCCTGTGCTAACCTTTATGGATGCAGGTAGATTAGGATTAGATGTATGTTTAGGATTTTAATTTTCCTTCGAGTATCGCAATTTCAATTTTTTGGGAAAAGTAATTAATAGGTTAGCGAACGGTTGCATCCCCCGATTTTTGAAAGCCTTATAACTTTATTTTCCTCATTTACTTTTCGCATTTACTTAATACTTTGTGGATGGTTTGTTTTTCCGCTTTATGGATGGTTTATTTTACAAAACGTGAATCATGCATGTTAAAAAAAATGACCTAAGTGCGAATATGCACGATTAAAAGAACATGGTTTTCTGTAGATGTAATTTAATGTGATCCAATGAGAAATAAGCAACTTATCCCTGACCCAAATCTCTGTGTCTTAGTGGGTCATCCCCCGGACGTTAAGCCTCATAGGACTCTAATTCTTGGAAAGAGCTAACCCAGGTGGCGACTCCATACTAAGAGACGGCGGATTCGGGTTTGAACCGATCTAAAATTTTTTCACTTTTCATTTTCAACCTTTTATCCCGAGTCCCCGAATCGGTGCACCTTTTTTTTCCAAACACCCCGGTGGACCGCGCCTATGAAATCACGCGCTCTCGGCCCACCGCTCAGTGTCGCCCGCTCACAAAGACGTAATTCGGTTGACTCTCCATTTAGAGCAAAGGTAAGCAACTAAACTATATAAATTGCACATTACTAATTTGTGGGAAATTTCGAAGACTTTACTTGAATATTATGCAACGTAGAATGTGGTAATCACTAAAATAGTCTTTCGCCAAATAAGGTACGAACTTGGATACAATTCTTTACACTTCTATCGTTTACCTTGAGGACAAGGCAAAAGTTAATTGTGGGGGTGTGATAAGTGTATATTTACACTTATAATCATGATATTTTCAATCATAAAATACTATGATTTATGTCATTTTATACTTCATATAAAAGATTTCACGTGGTATGTTAGTAGTTTTTTTATGAAAATGTAGATACTAGGTAAATCTTTGGAGTAAAATGATCAAAAGTGGAATTCTATGGAAAAAGAGTGAAAAAGGTGCAAAAGGATGTGTGGAACACAAAGATTTGGCTTAGGATTGAAGTTGTCAAAGATCGGTAAAGTTGCAAAGAAGAATCGTGAAGAAACAGCATTTCATGATCGTGACATCTATTCGTGATCATGACTTGTCACTCTTCATAAATAGAAAACTACCAATCAATGTTCATGATCATGACATGAGATTCGCGGTCGCAACTTGTGATGGTTAATGGTTATCTCTTATCAACTACCAATAGCTAGATAACAATAATCAACTGCCATCAACTACCAACCGAAAAGACACCTTTTGGAAGTCAACCAATCATGAAAAGGTGCCTTTCCATTATGGATGAGGATGAATCTTTGCATCCAATCAAAATGAAGTGATGCAACTCTTCGCCAATGGACATGACTCTTCGTTTGGACAGACAGAACCCTTCATACTCTATAATTAAGGCTCCAAAACTCCACAATTTCATTTATGGGATGATAGGCGTGGTATGTGGCATATAGTGTACACGTGCATACTTAGTTTTAGAGAGAAAATCGTGTAGATTTTACTTCGTTCATTGATTAGCGAGAAAATGTATAAGTGATTCAAACCTTATTTCTATCACTAAATTTCTCTACATATTCAAGCGATTGTAGTACAAGTGTAATTGCAAATCACTTATAAATAAAAGTTTTTGTTCTTCAATATTTGTTTATTCAATATTTGCAAAGAATAGCATCCTAGTGGAGGTTTTGTACAGGCAGAGACAAAATTCAAAGCAAACGTAGGAATTGTGGGAATTGACGACTCCCATTTAAGAGTGGATATGGTTTTATTAACTTTAGCTTTCACTTGCATACCTTACAACTTTTCTTTGTTTTCTTCTTATACTTTCTTTCTCGAAGTTTAATATATTCTATGTGTCATATTGTGTATTTCATGTTGAGTCTTTTATATTAATTAAGTTATATGCTTTTGAGTTAACTTTAAGAGTGATTTCGGGGTTAACAAGATTGTGTATATTTACTGGATCTGTGATTATAATGTTGTTTAGTGAGCCAACATTTTTGGAACGGTAACTTGCTAAATATGGCTATGTGAGAGCGACTCGTACTAAGCATAGTATTATTGTTATCCAGGTTTATATAATCGTCTTAATTCATTTGCACTAGACTTAGAAAAGTCATTTCATGTGTTGCTCTGTGGTGAATAATTGAATATCTGAGTGTCTAGAACCGAATTTGTTTAAGTAGTTTGGTGTATGTAATATCTTTGATGATTTGCATGTTTTCTTTTCTATGCTTGTTCGTAGGGATAATCTATACCGATTTCTTCTACTCTAATCTATTTATACATTTATCTATTTATTTACAATCATATCCCAACCAACCCATCAACAATAAAATTATATATTTTATTTTCTTTGTTTTGTTACTCTTGTTGACCTTTAGAACCAAATTCTTTCCCAGTGGGTTTGATATCTTTTAAAACTACATCGCAACTGTATACTTGCAGTTATGATCATTTTTCTATTTGATAAGTGGTGTTGACAACACCTATACTTTAAAGCTATAATCTTGCGAACAAGTTATTAAACTTATCAGTAGAAAAGTGGTGAACATAGAGACTATCCTATTTTGGAGGATATTGCTAACGAAGTGTTGTCGAATTGTTTTAAGGGAGCGCCGCACCAATGGAAAGGCACACATCAACTTGTAATGCTCTTAACCTATATGATAGGTTTCTTTTATTAAAGTTTTATAAACCTATGAGCATCTACGAAACGTTTCAACTTAGATTATATCAATCATGGCATGCTTAAGAGTTCCTTATGGTTAATTTTAAGTTTCGTGATTCCACCATGCAAGTTAGCATGTTCAATTACTGCCTTATTAACCATTAAGAATACATTGGCTCTTTTCCCCCTCTATCTCTTGATCAGGCGTCGTCTTGCAGTGATCCTATGGTGGAGGCTTCCATAGGTCAGAACCCACCCCTAGAGGTGTTTGAAATGGTGGTGATTACTCCAGCTCATCATCTCATCGCACAATGGTGCAAGGAGAATCCTTAACTCCCTTTCCAGTTGAGGTGTCGATTATCAGACACCCTCAAACAATACTAAGGATGAGGCTGGGGATGCTTATGAAATCCTCCTAGGCGAGGCCCATGAGATAGATGGCCAAGGCCCAGATGCGAGACAAGTGATGTGGAATCCTCCTATGGAGAGGTTTATCCCCGTACTAGTTCAGCAAATTAAGTGGGGATTCCAATTCCCCATGGACGAAGGAGTGGTGGATGTGCCTTAGAGAGTTTACTTTATATCCTGAGTAACTTCATCCCAATGCTTGGATTACATTAGCTACATTGGCAAGGATGTACCACAACCTAGGCTTCAAATTGACGGAACCTGTCTTCCGCCAATTCTTCAAGCTGAAGACCATGCACATTGGGGCATTTGTGTTGGGGGAGTACAAGGGAGCCAAAGCCAGTGGGGAAGCAATCCCATGTGAGGGACTTTAAAGACAAGTGGTTCTAGATATTCCCATAATGGAGGCAGTCATAGATGGTGCATCGAACCCTTTGAGGAATGGGGAATTCCCATTCCATCTGCCTTGGAACCGAAATGTTACCGATTCTAACACTTGAAGGAAAGCTGTTGAGCTGAATGCACAAAAATGACGAGATTGACATAGTATGTCGCATCCATCCTGGCATCCATTGGCGAGTTACAGAGTATCTCCTGTGCCAGTGCGAAGCACTTTTCTGTTGGCTGGACAATGGGGCCATAGTGTATACTAACTTGACCCCTGAAGATGGTGAGGTTACCTTAAACTGATTTTTTCTTTGCTTATGTAGGTATAGCTCATAATAAGTGGAAACCTAAAATTATTCCTGTAGTTGCGACTGTGCAGGCTCAAGTGTCGAGGGAGGCTACCCCAACAAGCATCGTGAGTGGGGAGGTGGCAACCGATGGTGAGATTACAAAGAGAGATGATGGGGCACATTAACAATGCTACAGAACCAAGGTCCAACTATTGAGAGCTAGGCCTAGCAGCTTCTAGATGAGGGTAACGTAGATCCCATGCCCGTGGAAGGCCCTAAGAAGGTGGTGGAGGAGGACTTAATCATGTACGAGACTCCTCAAAATAAGGCATTGGTGGTTGTCCCCAATCCGGAGGGGCTTTTAGCTAAGGTATGGCTTCCTCAAGTGCTTAACAAGGGCATTGAGATTAAGGATAGGGGCTTGAAGAGGACAAGGGGAGAAATTTATGTGACTGGCAAGAGCAGCAAGGCTCCTCAGATCACTAAAGAGGAGCAAATGCAATGGGTGAAGCACGATCCACCCTTGGTAAGTGTTTTTGCTGATATGTGGATTTTTCTTCCCACCTCTTTTTTATTTTTAGCTTCCATGTTGCTTTTTGTTGGTCCCTTTTGACCCTGAGATCTTTTTCATTTGGCAGCTGTGGCAGAAGGTGCTTGGTGATGAAGTGGCCTTGTCAAGGTCAGAGGTAGTGGGGGAGATAGAGCGGTTCACTGAATTGCTTAGTGAGAATGTGAATTTCAAGGACATGGGTCTCGCTAAACTTGGGTTGTACAAGGTGCAACAGGTGCTCCTTATAAGTAGTTTTCCAATCATTGTCTTTACTTTTCATTTTCTTTCATTTTCTTTTTTTTATTTTGTTTGTTTTATACTTGCTGAATTGCATGCTTTATGTGTAGACCTTCTATGCACCTCGTTGTATAGCGAGGGCCCTTACAGCGATGCAAGAAGAGCTGGAGCGCGCCTATTCTACCTTGCGCGGCAATGCCCAGAAATTAAAGGAGGTCTAACAAGAAAGAGACCTATTTGCGAAGATCGAGGCTGGTGCATGAAAATTGACCAAGCTTGGAAAGAAGTAAGAGCCTGAGCTGGCGGAAATGTGAAAGGACCTTCAAGCGCAAGGAGCAGATTGCTACCATACGGGCCATGGAGGAAAATCATTCTACTGATTGCAAGATTTTGACTATACTTCCAATAGGCTTATATTCGGTAACGGTGCCAAAAACCTTGTTCCCCATCGATCTACCGATAAGATAAAAGTTCAAAATATGAACAGGTGTTGTCAATGCCTCTTATCAAATAGAAAAATGGTGACCGCTGCAAGTATATAGTTTTGATGTAGTTTTAAAAGATATATACCCCAGAAGGAAGGAATTTGGTTCTAAAGACCAACTAGAGTTACAGGGTAAACGAAAATAGGTAATTTTGATTGTTGTTGGGTTGGTTGGGATATTGATAAGTGTATAGTTACACTTATTATCATTATAATTTTACACACTAAACACTATATCTTAAGTCATTTTTATACTTCATATAAAAGATTTCACGTGGTATATAGTTGTTTTTGACGCAAATGCAGAACCTCGGCAAATTTTGGGAGTAAAATTATCTAAAGTGGAATTCTATGAAAAAAGAGTGAAAAAGGTGCAAAAAGATGTGTGAAACTTAAAGATTTGGCTTAGGATCGAAGCTGTCAAAGATCGGAGAAGTTGCAAGGAGAATTCTGAAAAAATTGCAATTTATGATCGTAACAAGCATTCACGGTCGTGACTTATTCTTCTTCAAAATAGAAGTCTGCCAATCAAAGATTCACGGTCACGACATGTATATCGCAGTCACGACTTGGATGGATTTCTGGTTTTATCTTCTTAACTACCAATCGCCAGATAAGCATGATCAACCTCCATCAACCGCCATCAACTACCAATGAAAAGACACTTATCAGAAGTCAACCAATCATGAAAATGTGCCTATCCATTATGGATTAGATTGAAGCTTCTCAATCAATCACAATGAAGTAATGCAATCTTTCACTAATGGACACGACTCTTCGTATGGATAGACGCAAACCTTCAAACTCTATAAATAAGGCTCCAAACTTCATAATTTTGTGCAGCAGTGGATGTGGTAAGAAGATCAGGGTTACATATAGTGTGTGTATAGATGGAGAAATCGCTACGTTCATAAGTTTTAGCGACAAAATATTTAAGTGATTTGAATCATTGTTTCGATCACTAAATTTCTCTATATTCTTGAACGATTGTTGTATAAATGTACTTGCAAATCACTTATCAATAAAAGTTTTCGTTCTTCAATATTCGTTTGTTCGATATTCGCAAAGAATAGAATCCTAGCAGAGGTTCTATATGGGCTGAGACCGAATTCAAAGCAGACGCAAGAATTGCGAGAATCAACGACTCCCATTAAAGAGTGGATACGGTTTGATCAACTTTAGCTTTCACTTGCATACCATACAACTTTGCTTTGCTTTCGGCTTATACTTTCTATTTCAAAGTTTATGATATGTCTATGTATCATAATGCATATTTCATGTTAAGTCTTTTATGTTAATCAAGTAATATGCGTTGGAGTTAATTTTAAGAGTAGTTTCGGGGTTAACAATATCGTGTATAATCACTGGATCTGTGATAAAATGTTGTTTAGTGAGCCAACATTTTTGGAATGGTAACTTGCTAAATATGGCTATGTGAGAGCGACCCGTACTAAGCATAGTATTGACGTTGTCCAGGTTTATATAATCATCTTAATTCGTTTGCGCTAGGTTTAGAAAAGTCATTTCATGTGTTGCTCTGCGGTGAATAATCAAACATCTAAGTATTTAGAACCGAGTCTGTTAGATTAGTTTAGTGAATCGTAACATCTTTGTTGAACTTGCATGCTTTCTCTGCTATCCTTATTTCGTAGGGAAAATCTATATATTTAGATTCTCTAATCTTTCATACCTATATTTACTCATTCTTCATTCTAACCCT
>CATIWQ010019978.1:0-12024 GCA_949673415.1 Euphorbia schlechtendalii | reverse complement strand
ATTTGTGTATTGTGCTTAATAGAAAAGGAAATTCAACTAGTATATGAAAATGGAAAATAGAAACAATTTCGGTTCGGATAACCAAATTTGGTTAATTCGGTTTCGGTTCGGATAACCGAATTTATACCGAAAAAATTTCGGCTCGGATGGTTTGGTTTTTAGTATTATTTCGGTTCGGTTCGGTAGATAGTAATTCGGTAATTGGGTTATTCGGTTTGGCTAATACAGTTCGGTTCGGTTCGGTAAAACCGAATGCTCACCCCTAAATAGAGCCGCCAAGTTGATGCATATTACCTAGCCCTGATGCATTGAGAGGTACCCAAGTACTCCCTAGAAACCCTCAGCCCCTTGAACTTAGAGAACTACCACGTAACTATCTCATCTTTGAAAAAGTGTACGTACCAAACAATTCACTCTGTCCTACGTGGCATTACATGACATGGGTTGACTAAATCAACATGAGTTGACCAAATTTTCCTTCTTCCTCGAACTTTTCTCTGAAAAATTTCCTTCATTTTTCTTCAATTATTTTTCACAAAAATTGAGATTTTGTCAATGAATATTCGATTGAAATTTAGATAAAGGCTCGTCAAGTGTCATTGGAGAACTCAAAAAAACAAAGTTTTTTGTGACCAAATAAAAATCGGTTTTGATGATTTTATTTGTTTTCAGAAAAACGAATTTCCTAAAATATTCATGAATTTCCGGAAACCTTTTCATTTCCCTCTCTTTTAATCTCAACAAAACTAAAAACAAAATGATTTAAATGTTGGTAAATTCATTTAAACGAACTTTTTAAAATCGTGTAAGTTTGATGGTTAAATTTTTGTTTAGTATTTGGTTTTAAGAAAAAGTGGATTAATATGGAAAAATGAAAGTGTTATAATGAAAATATTTCAGAGATATTTAAGACCTTTTTACAATTATTGTTTCATGCCATGTTATGATAATGTTGACTTTTCAAAGTTTGACTAGAATTTCTGCATGGAAGCTACATCAGCGCTCATGTAACACACGCAATATGCCGAGACTAGTTTAGTGGGTCGGAGGAAGTTGTAATCAGGTGCACTTTTAAAAGATGAGGGAGATGCGAGGTCATTTCCAAAGTTCAGGGGTAAGAGGTTTTTGGAGATAACTTGGAACACTTTTCGATGCATTAGGCCTTTGTTGGTGTCATGGAACTGTTTGACCCAAAAGCTTACGCTGATAGGTAAGGATCAATCTTAGTATTAATATTATTTCTAACACTCCCTTGCATACGAATGCCCCCTGGGCTTGAAGCGGGTACAATACAGTCTCAATTTGATATGTGTTACAATTTATTTCAACAAATGGAGCTGTCAGTGTTCGAACCCTTAATCTTTAGATCCAAGCTAGCCTGATTTCATATCATGAAACTGTTTGACCCAAAAACTTATGTTGATAGATAAAACTCAATCTTAGTATTTATATTATTCCTAACAGTGTGTTCTAGAGGCAGATTTGGAGTTCTCGATTCCGATCAGTTCGCATGACAAGGATAAAGAAAAGAGATGTGAATAATGCAAGAAATGAGAGTAACTGGTTTTCCATGTTGAATAGAACATTAAATTGGAGTGTTGTTATGATATAGACGTATATATAGTTGGTGTTTTGCTTGTAGTAGTGCCGAGTGCAGCAGCCCTCTCTTGACTTTTAAAAAGTTTACGTGGTTACTAATAAATATCAAGCAATAATAATTGAATGTGGATTTTCAATTTATTGGAAGAAATACAATTTCTTGATTTTAAAAACACATTTCAAAGTGGATTTTTCAATTCTATAAAATGCATTATATTGAAAAGTCGTGATATTATTGTCAATCTCATTGAAAATAAAGACATATTTAATCAATGCGTAGTCAAAGGTAAAGCTTGCACTTTGTTCTTATTAACAGCATATTACATAGTCTTTTTAAAGTGAAAATATGGGCTTAAGTTAATTGTTGCACCGATTAATAATTTTTTTTAATATACATATATAGGGTTTTGAATGGTAAGATTCTCCAAGCTCCATGGAGATCTTTTATGATGAGGCAGGATTCAACAATAAAAATTGAATGGGTTGGAAATTTGGAATGATGATTTTTAGTGGGGATGATGATTATATCGATCCCGAATTTGATAAATACAAAAGTTTTTAATTCTCAATATGCATACAAAATCCAACTTAACAAATATTTTTAAATATGCGTATTCAATATTATATCCAAAGATATCCCAGTTATTTTTTTTAGCAACTATTTGCAATTATTTAAGCTAATTGTTATTTTGCATTAATTGAAAATAAATAACCTTATTAATTAATATTAATAATCAATAATAATTATGATAAATGAATAATATATAAAAAAAACAACAACCATATTATTGTGGTAATAAATAATAATGTATAACAAAGATTAAAGAAATATATGATATATGTTATTATTTTGAAGTTGTATTAAAATATTTCTATGATATTTGATTGATCATCTTTATGTTTTCTCTTTTTGTAAGTTTTTTGTCATTTTCATCACGGTGTCAATATTATTGTTAAAAATACAAGCATAATAATACATTACAAAATTGGAGGGAGTAAAAATCATGGACAGATGGTGGGGCGGTGTCCCACTGGCCGTCATAGAGAATCTCAAATATTATAGGGTGTTTACAAGGCGATTACCACACCTGCTTTACTGGTTTTAAGGGGAAAAGTTCCCCATTCGAATCTGTGAAAGAGATAGAAATGATGGAGTTAAGATAAGTTAGTTGTACTTCTTTGAACACAATGACTGGTTAACTTAATTTCGTCCAATAAGATGAAGCCTTGTTGTCTTGGGGCTTATTTGAGATTGTTGCCGTAGATGCTCGTGCACAAGAACAATAATTTTTAACATTGGACAAAAGATTTTGATTCATATTAATAATTTGTTAGAGTCCGTTTGCTAAATAAATCCGGAATTTTTTAGAATAATATGTAAAAACTTAAAAATTGAACTATTTAAAACATTTAATTTAAAAAATCAATTATAAAATTAATAGAGATCGTGCTGAGTCAGAAAATAAGGGAAGTTAATCCTTAAAAAAAAAATTTCTCGCTTTTCTATTCTTTTTCCCCTTTCTCTCAATATATTTCATTGGGAATAAATTTGATTACCTTTTTTGCTTATATATCATATGGTAAATTATTGAAAGATACTATCACTAACTTAATTTTTCAGGTTGTGTAAATATTATTATTTTCTATACCGATGTATCCTTCAATAATTTTTAATATTAGTTCCTCAATTGAATTAAAAAATAAAATAAAAGTTACAATTATAATTTTTCATACTTAGCATACGATATCATGTTCTTTGCAATGGAAATTAAACCAAATTTAAAACCAGATATTGGGCTTAATCTGACAAAATATAACATATATTGTTTTTAATATTATTTAAACACGTCTTTCCTTTCATTTGAACCCTAAACTCTAATCAAAATGTCACGTCATTCTTTGGCTATGAGCTAAAAAATTAAATAAAAAATCAATAATATTTAATAAAATCCACACAATTTTCTCCACTCCATTTATTGCCTTGGTTCTTCGTCAGTACCCAAGTCCTCACCAGTAACCAAGGCCTGGTTACTGGTGGAAATTAGCATAATACATCATCTGATTCTTAATATAAGTCATTTTAAATTTTTCATCAAAATCAATAAGACATTTAATGCACTATAAAATGATTATTTTATCCCTTTTCCTTTATAACAAAATTCTCTCTCTTTTTAATTATCAACTTATAAATTAATCTACACTTAATCTCTTTCCTAATTAATGCAAGGGTATATTAGGAAAATCTTGTTAAAAAATGCATTGATATTTTAAAATGACAAATATTAGGAACCAAAGTAAAAAGTTTAAAACGACAAATATTAGGAAATGAAGGGAGTAGTACAATAACCACATGAACTTATTAGAAGTCAAGAAAGGGTTACTGAACTCTGCAATAAAATGTGCATAAATACAAGCATTTCTCTAGCAAAATCAAAACAACACTCGTTGGAACGGTAATTTAAAACGCAATACCAAACAGACCCAAAATACTGCATAATAAAATATTATAGAAATTAATTATACTTTACCGGTTCCTAATACTAGTCATTTTAGATTTTTTACTTTGATTTTTTTTACTTGTCATTCATTTTAGAATATCAATGCAATTTTTAACAAATTTTTTCTAAGTTATTCATTGCATTAATTAGGAAAGAGATAAGTACAAATAAATTTCTAAGTTGGTAATTAAGAAGAAAGAGAATTTTAATGTAAAGTATAACAGATAAATTAGTTGTTTTAGTAGTTCATTAAATCTTATTGGTTTTGATGAAAAATTTAAAATGACTGGTATTAGGAACCAGAGAGAGTTATAACATTTACGATAAAAAAATTGAAAAATTATAAATCTTTATTATTCTTACTATATAATTATACAAAAATGTAGAGTATAATGCATTGTATTCTCAATATATTGAATAAATGCATCTAGGCTTGGGCATCAAACTGCCAACTAGTCGATATAAATCGGCCAGGATCTGATACCATCTAGGTTGAAAAAATAACGTGACACCCATGAAAATAACGTCTAGGCAGGAATATTTAAAACACAGGCATATTATATGTTTACTTTCTCCACACTGATATTTAATTCAATAAATAAATCATAGTGTAAGGGTTTGAATAATCAACAGAAGTTGAAGAAATTCTATTCTTATTTCTTACAATCATTTGATAAAAAAAAACGGATAGTTAAATTTCACATATAATATTGTTATTATTTGTGACAACTTCTTAAGAAATTAAATCTGTTATCCTCAAAATTATGTCATTTATGTATTCTCCATTTATAAATTGACACACAAGATAAAGAAATTAATAATTTGGAAAGAGAAAATGAAAAAAAATCAACATGTGTAAAATTATAAATGAGAGATGTGGAAAAAGACATAACTTTGAGAACATCATTGACAACCTAGCTAACATCAACCGTTGCACCAAACCAATCCATATTAAAAGATGGAAAATTAGTTGGTTTCAGCATTTGATTAATTCATGTTTATGATAAGATTTTAAAACCAAACTGGATTGCAAGATTCCACTTTTTTTGTGGTATTCTGTCTACCATTTTAAAACAAAACACTATGAAACACTAAGGTTTGGGATCGTGATTTACCAACAGTCCAACACCCAATCTCAAATTTTCAATTAATTACAAACAACAAAATAAATTTAACAAGCAAATATTTTACTGTAAATCGTGAATTACATGGATAGATGTTATATCAAGTTTGATTGTAAAATTGTAACGCTGCCGCTAAATCTTAACTTGAATTTTTCAATAAGATTTCTCATTTCTTCCAACAAATCGTATATAAATAAAGTTGGATTTGAGTTTTCTTCCCATATATCTAGTCTACATTACAATTCAACTTGGTAATCTATATCAGCGTCTATTGTAGTAAGAATGAAACTTAGGAAAAGTTACATTTATATCTAATTTTATATAGAATTTTGATACTATTTAATTTAATTAGTTAAGGCATCTTTTAATATTTGGCAAAAAAAATAGTTCTAATATCATCATAATATAAATTGGCGTTATATTTAAGAAATATTTGTACCAATTTACTCCTTAAATTTATTAAAGGTGTATCAATTTATCACTTCAACTTGTAAAAAGTAGTGTAAAATTTTAAAAATTATGTTTTCGTTAAAAATAATGATGCTATGGTGAATATTTTTGTTAATTTTCTAATTTAATCATATTATTTAGATTGAAGATCACTTGTTTGAAAAATTTTGACATGACGCACAGCTTTTGAAAATAAAATTTTCACAAATCCATTTTAAAAAATAATAAAATCACAGTTTTGGAAGTTTACTCCGAAAAGCATCTAATAATTAGTCTTTATCAAGTTAAGAAAAGAGAACAACAAAGCCACACTAGTTCAAAACAAGGTAAAGGTTACTTGCGAACTTCATCCTACCAAATTTGAGGTGGAAAAAAAAGGGCAGTTTGTAGATGTATAATGACATATCTCTACAGTCAAAATAGCCGGTTTCAATTTGTGGAAACTGATACTTGCATTGAACAATTTTGTCCACATGTACAATTTGTCATATGAATCCAAATTAGTTAATCAAACATTGAATAGTGAGCAGTATGTAATTTATACTATAATTAGATAAACTCACTCACCTTCATTTCACTCCACCTATACAACTTCCATTACAGAAAATGGATTTCCAACTCCCTTCTTTCCCAGTTCTCATTTCATTCTTTCTCTTCATCTTCATGTTCTTCATCATCAACAGAAAGAGCACAAAAAACAAGCCTCCAGGGCCATTCAAGCTACCAATAACAGGAAACCTGCACAATCTTATCGGCGGCTTGCCCCATCAGATCCTCTACAAACTCTCCAAAAAATACGGCCCTCTTATGTATCTCAAGCTCGGCGAAATCAACGCCATCATAATTTCCAGTCCAGATGCTGCTAAAAAGGCTCTCAAAACCCACGATCTTGCCTTCTCAGATCGACCTTCATTTCCCACTGCAGACATCCTTTCCTACGGCTCATCTGGCCTTGTTGTAGCCAGGTACGGCGATTATTGGCGACAGCTCAGGAAAATCTGTGTCGTGGAGATGATGAGTGCTAAAAGGGTTCAATCTTTTCGGTCCATTCGGGAAGAGGAGGTTCTGAGTATTATGAGACGGATTTCGGTTAGCGAAGGAAGTGTGATTAATTTCAGTAATATTGTGTTTAGGTACGTGAATTCTGTTACTTCGAGGGCTGCTTTCGGTAAAGTGAGGAAAGAACAGGAAGCTTTTATTCCTTGTGTGAAGGAGATAATGGAGATTTCGGCTGGATTTGGTCTTGCCGAAGTTTTTCCTTCTGTTAAAATTTTGCAGCGGATCGGAGGGTTGAAAGCTAAGATGGAAAGGATTCATAATCAAGCGGACGAGATTCTCGAAGCAATTATTGATGATCACAAAGCTAGAAAACCAACAGATGATGATCATCATGATCTTGTCGATGTTCTTCTTCGATTCCAGGATCAGGGAAACGATGATCAATTCTCTCTCAGCATCGACAACATCAAGGCTGTCCTCCTGGTACACTACTTAATTGACTGCATAAAACCATAGAATTACTCGTTTTTACTTGTCGTCTGTTGTTTTCGATGAAACTTTGACTGGTCTTTGTTAGGACGTTTTCCTTGCTGGAAGTGAGACTTCATCTACGGCCACGGAATGGACAATGGCGGAAATGATGAAGAATCCGAGCGTTATGGAGAAGGCACAAGCAGAGGTGAGGCGAGTTTTTAAGGAAAAAGGATATGTTGATGAAGCTGGACTTGAACAACTCAGCTACTTGAAATCCGCCATTAAAGAAGCTTTGAGGTTACATCCTCCGCTTCCATTGTTACTACCAAGAGAATCTCGAGATGAATGCGAGATTGATGGATTTCATATTCCTAAAAGTACACACTTGACGCTTAATGCATGGGCACTTGGAAGAGACCCGAAACATTGGAATGAACCTGAGAAGTTCGTTCCTGAAAGATTCTGTGATGGGTTAGTTGATTACAAGGGATCCGATTTCGAATATATTCCGTTTGGTGCTGGAAGGAGAATGTGTCCTGGTATGGCATTTGGTATAGCGAATGTTGAGATTCCTCTTGCAAATTTGCTATTCCATTTTGATTGGACACTCCCAAATAGAATGAAACCTGAAGATCTAGACATGGATGAAGCTTATGGGATTACTATCAAAAGAAAAAACGATTTGAATTTAATTCCTGTTGTTTCTCATCCTTTACCTATTATGTACTAAACTTTCAGTAACTTAGATATCCAATTTCAATAAGTATCTCAGTTGTAAGAACATGCATTTTCTTTTTTAATTTTATATCTTAACTAAATAAGACTATTGAGAAGACATGTGATGGTTTTGAAAAAGGTGTTTTAATTTTTTCCAAGTGATTTTTGTGATAGTGAAAAGACCCTGAAAAGTCAAAAGCACAGATTTATGAAACCGCAACTACCAATGGAATAGAAACCACTAATTAAGGGAGTGAGTAAGTTCCAAATAAAGGAAAATATATATGTGGTTTCCCATGCAAGCGATAAAAATATCCTCTCTCAAAGATTTTTTTTCTTTTTCTGAATAGCAAAAGACTCCACCATGGAACAATTAATATCCCGGCCTCTCGTCTACCTCTTGCCGTGAGCTTTCATGCATTGAAAACGAAGACTCTCCCCCAACAAATTTAAGTGCCACAACAACAAAATTGCTACTTCATCTAGACTTTCTTCTTCCCTTAAATCAGTCTAAGAGTCTAGAATGCTTCTCTCGATTCAAGAATAGTCCAAGCGCTTTTTATGGATCTTCGATGTTTGCATTATATACATGGAAACAGTTCTTGAAATCTGTCTCTTTTAAATTTGCTCTTCGAGTAAAAGCTTGACCTATCAGATTTGCGGTAGTATGATCATATTGCATGTCATTAAGCTGTTATGAAACAGTTTTATCGTCTTGCAAACAACTTATATAGGCCACAGCTTGAGTTGTTATCGCGGCAGCCACTGTCAAATTCACAATCAATATGGTTACTATGCAAAAATTTAGGATCTTATATAGAACAGCCCTTACTAGAAATTAAAGGAGGTTAAGAAGCAGAGACATAAACATGTTGTGCTACATTGACAACCGAAGCATGTATAAAGGATGTTTTTGTTGCAAATTAGGCTTCATAGAGAAGAAACATTCAATAAACCGTGTTGTTAGTGACAATAAT
Source organism: Euphorbia schlechtendalii (assembly GCA_949673415.1). Taxonomy (NCBI): domain Eukaryota; kingdom Viridiplantae; phylum Streptophyta; class Magnoliopsida; order Malpighiales; family Euphorbiaceae; genus Euphorbia; species Euphorbia schlechtendalii. The sequence continues at coordinate 3,186 of CATIWQ010019978.1, read as the reverse complement.
TCATTTGTCACTGAAATTGTTGTCATAAAAAGTTATTGTTTGTTACAAAAAAATTTACCATCACAAAAATTTGTTTTTTGAATTTTTTGTTGGAAAATTGTCCCATATCATATATGTTTTGCGACGATGTTTTATAATCGCAAAGAATTATAGTCTGTGACAACTTATATATAACCGATAATTAAGGATATATGCCAATAAAAATTTTACTATCACAAAAACTATTTGGTGACAATATAAAAATGTATTTTACAAAAAATTTATAATTTTTGTGACAATAATTTTAAGTTTGAAACGAAAAATATGTTAGTTACCAAATGTGACAATAAAAAATTGAATTGCACCAAAAACTATTTTGATGATAGTTAAAAAACTTGTTACGAAAAATTAATTATTTTTTTGACAACATTTTTGAATTTCTTTTTGTTGTGGAGTTATTAGCAACGAATTCATTGTGACAATCACATAGGATTTATGTGACAACTTCTTGATATTTTTTGTGACTAACTTTATTGCTACAATTGTCACTTATATTTTTTTTTTCTATGACAACTTTTCAAAGTTGTCGTGAGATTTTAGTTCATTTTACTATATTTTACGTGATAACTTGCATAATTTGGGACAAGTAATTTTCTTTCCAAACATATAATTAAGTACAACAAATAAAAATGATAATTAGCCATACTAAATTTTTAGTGAACAATGAATTTAAAAATCAAATGAATTATAAAAAAAATTAAAATTTAATTATATGTTATTTATTATAGTTTCACTAAAAAAAATTTAAATCATTCAATTGAAAGATTAATTATGGAATTTATTTTTATTTTTGCGATTGACAGCTTATATTGTGTATGGTGTAGCTGATAACTGTTTATTGTTGATGATAAAAAAATTTTTTTGACTAAATAGTAAAAACTGATGTTAAATATTTAAATGGATAAGAGTGATGCATGCTCTGTGTTTAAAATTGATAAGGGTGGCTGAGGTTTTCGGCCTAAGCAAAGATTAGTCGGATTTACTAGGATATTATTATTTGCATTTTTATTTGTAAATACATTAAAATTATAAACTTAATCATAATATGAATTATAGTATGAAAAAATATAAAAAAAAAACAATTATATATATTCAAAATGATAAAACTAAAATTATATATATATAAACCATGTGCGTATTGTTAGGGAAATAAGCCCAATACTCAACAACACATCTTCTTTCCTCTTCTTTTACCCTTTTCGTTCAAATTAGGGTAAAATATCATTGCCGTGTGGTAGGAGGAAGTAGGGGTTTTCAGCTGGGATGGGTGCTGTAGCATCTCCTCCACTCTTCTTTGCATGCGCTTGAATTTTAGTTTTACGGTGAGAACAATTTGATGTATAATATTACCAGTTAAACAAAGTTTTGTAAGTTAAATATGTTCAATTATATTAAAAATATTTCATAAAAAATTGAAAAATGTTTTATACACAACTTAAAAATTGTTTTATTTGACTAAAAAGAGTAGCATCACCTCCACTCTTCTTATATAATTATATCTTGAAAAATGTTTTATGCACAACTTAAAAATTGTATTAAATAGTGCCTCAAAGGCAGCTAGGGTGCCAATGGCATGGGAATATAAAATTAATGGAAATTAATAAAATGAAGCAAATGCGATATGTTTCGAAGGAGTGTGTTCTGGTCATTGTCATAATTGTGGAAATCAATTACAACTAAAATCCCAAATTATGAGTTTGATATTATTTCATTCAAATAAATGACATACAATTTGGTGATGGCAACTGTGAATTTTTATTTTAGTTTATTTTTATTATAAACACTTGAGGGTAAGCAAGGGCCAACATGGCTGTGATTTTGCTCTAAACAATTTTCGACTCCGTGAACTCAAGTCAATGTAAAGCTTCTAATGAGTCAAAGTTTAAATCCGAAATTTGTATGATGTAGTATTTTAATTCATAAAAAAATTAATTTAAAAGAGTTGTTTATTTGACCATGGAAAGTTTGGCGTCGGCTGTCTTTCCTTGCTGTTTTTTAATATTAATTGAACAAGTACTATTATAGAAGAATCAAATCAAATAGTGCTCTTTCCACACCACCAAGCAGGGCCGACCCGGGGTGAGCAACGAGTGTCACCGTCCAGGGTTCATATCGGAAGGGGTCCTAAAAATAATATTTTTCTTATCATTTTAGTAATTAATGTTAAAAAGATAAAAGTAAACAGTAATTATTAGTAGATGAAATGATAAGTAATTTGTTATGGAAGTGAGAGATCATGAGATCAAATCATGGAATCCATAAAAAATAGTTAATTTTTATTATAATTTTTTACCCGGCCTGCCACCAAGTGTCTCTTAAATCCAATAATAAGTCGAAATTTCAGCCATTAATCTCTGTATCAGTATAAAAAATATCCAATAACTTTATTCATTTGATCCAAAAACTTAAACTGTTAGTTTCTAATAAATTGGAATTATCGTAAATACCAAAATATGAACATGTGTGTGTGTGTATATATATATATATATTAACAAATCAAATTAAATATTTTATCAAAATGAAAAAAAAAATATTTTGGTAGATAAAAAAAACTTGACACAAGAAAAGAAAAACACATAAAGAAAAATAATAGACAAAATCAAAATTTCACAATATATATATATTTTTAAAATCTATCTCACATAAATAGACACAATTGTATAATTTGATATTATTTTATTTTATTCTAGTAAGGGCTTGTTTAAGAATACTATTAGTGTTGTTACCATGAAAAGTTTTACTTGTAAACTTGTAATATAATAACATATTTTGGTATTAGAGATTTTTAATTTTAACATTAATTGATTAGGATATGTTTACTATTGATTTCCGAACTATTCTGAATAACAACCTGAAATAGCTTGAATATGAAGACTTCAAAAAAGTAACATGAGAAAGTAATTAGAATATAAGTTATATTTTAATGATTGGAATACATAGTTCACAGCCAACTACATCAATTAATACTCATAAATTATACTCAAATGAATGTAACATTGAATTATACTCAAATAGCTTGAAAATGAAGTTTTTGAAAAAGTAACATGTAGAAAGCAATCAGAACCTAAGTTATATTTTAATTATTAGAATACATAGTTCACAGCCAACTACATCAAAAACTCATAAATTATACTCAAATGGTTTATC